>APFE030189295.1:122809-174003 GCA_000404065.3 Pinus taeda
TTTTTCCCAACAATTGGTATCAAAGCAAGTCCCTCAAAAGAAGCTTGATCACTTAAAGGTTGATCCATCAAGATGGGTAGTCAAGAAGGATAATTTTCTATTAAGCCACCTTTTTTTAATGGAACTAACTTTGTATTTTGGAAAGTCAGAATGAGAGCATTTTTGCAAACACTTGGAGTAGATGTATGAGAAATTGTTGAAGGTGGATATCAATATCCAACCTCTATTCTCACATATACTATAGGGAAGAAACAATATGAAACCATTGAAAGGGATGTAAATTCCATATTGGGAAGTCTGGTGGAGTCTAAATTCATGAAATTCATGCAGCTAAACACCACAAAGGAAATGTGGGATAAGATTATCTAAACTTGTGAAGGTGACACCAAGGTAAAAGTGCTAAACTTCAAACATTTAGAATTTTGTATGAGACTCTTAGAATCCATGATGATGAAAGTATTTCAAGCTTTTTCCTTAGAGTAGATGAGGTTGTTAACTCTTTGAAAAACCTTGGTGACAAAATAAAAGATGCTACTGTTGTTGAAAAAAAATTGAGATTCAAAAGTCTCCCCCATTGAAGAAATGCAAGATTTGAAGTGTCTTACTCTTGAACAACTCTATGGGATCTTGACAGCTTTTGAGATGAGAGAAGGGGGTCCATTAGATATCAGAGAAGCAACTTTCAAAGCCACTCACAAAGGGAAACATAAATAAAAGCTTAAAGATACAAGCTACATTTCAGATGAGGAAGAAGCATATTTCATGAGAAATTTACAAATAGGAAATGGAGGGTTCAAAGGTAAGATTCCTTTTAAATTATTTTCATGTTGAAGAGTACGTAATTATGTGCTAAATTTCCATATAAAGATAATCACGAGAAAGGGAAGAATGTTCCAAAGAGGAATGTTAGAAGAAGTTTTTATAGCAAGAAAAGTTTTAATTCTAGTGAAGATAGTCAAAGCACATATGATGATTAAGAAATTTCAGATTCATATTCTAACAATTGTTATCAAGTACTTATGGTTCTTCAAGATCAATCAAATGAATTAGATATTTATGAAATAGATGACTTAATGAAATCATTGGAAGAAAATGATAAACTCAGGAATGCAAACAAATATCTAGAAATAAAAGAAAGTAGTATGATTAAGGAAATAAACATGTTAAGAATGGAATTGAAAGTGACCAATAGAAAAATGGATATCTTAAGAAAATAACTTCGAGAAAAGGAAAATCATTTTGAAACATTAGAATATGAAGTTATGACTCTAAAGGGATACTAAGAGAAAATCAATAAATGGGTAAAGGGATTTGAATCACTAGAGAGGATTATCAATGAATAAAGATCTCCTTTAATCAAGAAAGACATTGGTTACATGGCTTCATGTCCACAGTGAAATGACAAGAACAAATGTCATGAGGTGTTTCAAAAGGAAACTGAATTAAGTCACTCATCTAAAATAAAATACCATAAATCAATGTCAAGATCAGTCCCTCGACATAAAGTTTGGTTTCATGGATATCATTTCTCTTGTAACTCATTTGCGCATAAGGCCACTAATTGTAGGTCAAATAAAAGTAGAAGATGGGATAAGTTCCAACACATGATTAGAAATTACAAGAAGATTTGGAGGAATAAGGAACATTAGTCAAAGACGTAGGGAAGGTTTCCCCTACTGCAGTCCATTGCTCTTAAAGCGTACTTCTATTGGTGATTGTAGAAGTGAATGTGAGGTATATAACCTCATGAAGAGTAGGTGATGATTATCAGGTCCACGTGATCAGTGAGGAATGATATCACGGTGAGATATTCACATGCATATCTTGATAATGATTCCCTATGTTGTTATGATATTCATTTGATGATGCTTATACTACTGACATTACATTGATGAAGTAGCAGTGAACAATAATAGGTATGGTATGTTCATGGGGAGTTGTTGTTATTAAAGGTTCAACATTTTTCTTTCTGTACACAGGTTACATGAAGGATGGTTGCGTATATACATGATTTTGATCTAAACAATCGTGTAGGGTTTCCTGTGGTGATAAATGAATGGCACAGATTCAGGGGGATCTTCTTATATGCTTCCATAAGTTATTATTACCTTTCTTATTATGTCATTGATTTGTTACAATTTGTTGATGGTGCTCATATATTGCTTAGAATGATGTTGGTTCATGATGGTTCATAAGTTGCTACAAAATGTTATTGTTTCTATGATTCTTTGATGGATTTGTTGATTGATGAGGTCGATATGATCATATTTGATTATGAAGAGCTGGCACAAGTTCATGGGGAGCATTTTCTATGCTTCTAAATGGTCCATTTTTGGCATTATGATTTATTAAGAATTTCTTGTTGCATGTCCGTTCATGATGAGTACATATCATTGGTGTTGTGTATTTGTTGCTACTGTTATTGGTGAAGATACATATATTGATGTCATTTTGTCATTAGTGATGATGAAGTCATGGATGATGCCTATATGTTTCTTAAGTTGCATGTAGTGATGTTGATCTTAATTTATACTCTTGATGAAGAAGATGTGTATGCTATGGTCATTATTGACATAGGTTGATGATGATAAGTTTATGATTCGCTCACAATTTGTTGACATTATGTCATCAATGTTGTTTTCATTATGTCATCAATGATACATGGATTGCATGTGTTGAAGTTGTGGATGATTCCTATATGTTTCTTAAGCTATATTTTAAAAGTTGTTTTGTCAAACATTGATAAGAAATATTCATATGTTATGTTAATTAAAGATGTTGGTTGATGATGTTGTTGATCAAGTCCTAGACTCCTATGTCTTGTGATGATGAAGGTATTCTTGATTTTCACATATGTTGTTGGTGCATGGAAATAAAATGTATATGTTTCCTATGGTGTTGTGATTCCAGATATTGATATTATTTCCTATGAATTATGGCTCTTTTTATATATGGAAAGAGCATCCTAACCTTGATGATATCAGGTCAAGGGGATGAGTTTCTGACAAAAATTTATTACACTATCTTCTGCTTCTACTTCAGTGCTTAGTGATGCTTGGAGACATTGGATAGTGGTCACAGGTTGATGATATTATCTTACATGTTGATGATGAGTATGTTCATGATGTTTTCCATATGTTGTAGATTCTTATATGGAGAATAATGATTGTTGATGAATATCATGGTCTTTCTACCTCATTAATTGAAGTCTCTGGTTTTGGTTATAAATGCCATAATTGTCTCTTGATGTAAAGGTTATATAAAGACCCATGTTGTAAATAATTGTAATATTCTATCATGAGCTATTGGAGTCAAGTCATTCATGTATGTAATCCCATTATTTTGCGACATTTATTGATGTAGAGTTGGGTCAAATATGTAACCCCACATTGTTGGGTCATTGATCTAATCATGAGTCATTAGTGATAGGAAATGTCATATTTGGTTCAGTCATAAAGTATTGTTCTTTTATTGTATATATTTAGAGCTTCCAGCATATTCTCAAGGGGATAATGCTCAGTACACAATTTTTCATATTCAGGAGTTTAGACCTACAATCATCTTCTCTACAAAGGGGTAGAGAAGCCTTCATTCAGCATTGGTCAGCCCTTTTCCTTTGATGTCAAAGGGGGAGAGAAGCTTGGTGTTTGGAGAAAAATTCTTGGAGAAGCTTGGTGATAAACCTTGGTATTTGCAGGTGTGTTTGCAAGTGTTTATAAATGGTGACCAAACACCAAAGTGGTTTCCATCAAGTCCAAAGGGGAGGATTGTTGGCATTATGGCTAATGTTTTATCCTTGATTGAAACCTACTTGATAAATATGACAACATTATGATAACAGGATTGTTATGTAGAGTGGTACAGATGCTACAGGTGATATGGATAAAGGAATATTAGTTTAGATATAGGTGGATGGTAAAGGTAAAGTTTGAGGAAGTATATGTATGTCCTGAGAAGTAAGGTCACATACATACGTAGGTATTGTGAAGCAAAGTTGCATATAGAATCCACACCATGGTAATATAGATACCAGGGGTCTTTACCATGGTATTCGATCATAGTAATGGGAGAAACAACGATTATTTGATCCTATCATAGAATAGTAATGAGATTATCAAGGGATTTTCCTAAGGTATTGGCTAAGGCTAAATTTATATAAGGAGATGGAGATCAAGGTGTTAGTATTGGGTTTTCTATGAATTATTTGATCTGAAATAAGTATTCACTAGGGAGCATGGAGATGGATCAAATCTAATAGATATAAAATAAATACATATTGCTTGATTTGTTTATGTTTTAATAGATCTATGATGATGGTATGAAAATACATATAATGATGTGTGACTGTAACAGTTGTATGTTGTGATTTGGGTTTCACAGATGTTGTGTTTGCAGTGAAATTTTTTTCATATCTATATGTAGGTGTCTTTGGGAATAATTGTGTACATATGTAGATCCATCTCTACAGGTCCAAGTATAAATTATGCAAATTT
Source organism: Pinus taeda (assembly GCA_000404065.3). Classification (NCBI taxonomy): domain Eukaryota; kingdom Viridiplantae; phylum Streptophyta; class Pinopsida; order Pinales; family Pinaceae; genus Pinus; species Pinus taeda. Next base: position 127,303 of record APFE030189295.1, read on the forward strand.
ATACTATATGTTGAGATATGTACACAGGTGTTATGCATGTAAGTCACGTACATAGGCTAACATGTTTTGTCAAATTCGCGTACATATAATAGGGTTTTCCAGTATGGCTTGTTGATGATATTTGATCAGTTTTGTTATGATTGTTGTTTTTTTTCGATGATGTCTCTATCATGATAATCTGTGTTTGACAATATTGATTGAGTTAAGTTGGTTATGGAATGGAATTTTGATTAGTGATGATGCTACAGTGTGGTGATATGTAATTGCCTCAATGATATGTAAGTGATTCAATACATGATTTAGTGGTTGTTCTAGTAATGCAGTGATTCAAATTCAATTGTTAGTTATTTGATATATGTGTGTAGGTCTTATACAGGGGAATCATGTATGTATGCAGGTATGCTTCAAAACAATAGCATATACATTTTGAATTATATCTAATTAGGGTTTGCAGTGTCAATTGGTTTTTGTGATGATAAATAGTGTCTGTTTTGGTATGTTGATTAATGGTTGTGCATTGGTATGATCTAATGGTTTATATTTGATATGTAATTGTTTGATCTAGCTGCAATGGTTGGATGAGATTAAATGATTGGTTTTCTGATGTTATAGTGATTTAGTTAGTTTAGTGATTATCTTTCAGATTTTGTATTCAATTTGATATTGAGCTTAAAGATGGGTGTGGGTCTAGTCTAAAAATATGATGAAAAGTGGCCTATAAATTTTGATGTTTTGAGTCAAGTGGATCTAGTATGAAATATTATTAAACATGGTCCACAAAGGTGTTGAGGGTTGGAGCCTTCAGTGAGGGAGTTAGAGCTTCCTTCCAGTAGTAGCTAGTAAATTTGTTTAGGGGGTAGGTGCTCCCTTCCAGTAGCATTCGCTAAATGAGATCAGGGGGTAGGAGCTCCCTTCCAGTGGGTGTTGGAGAACTAGAGAAGGTTGTAGCCTTCTATAGGTGGGTGCCTTCATACTGCACCAGTACAATATTGTAAGAAGTTTTCTTCATAATAAAAGAAGAAAACAAAGACTATGACAGCAGTGGCTTTCTCCCACATTGGGTTTCCACCTAAAAACCATAGTGTTCTCATATGTTGTTGTGTTTATTATGTGTGATGGTTTATTATGCTCTTTACTGCATAATATATATCTAATGAAATTAATAATGCATGAGTTAATTATAAAGATCTTATGGAACTTATGAAGAATTAACTTATATGACATAAATTTTTTTCTTTCATTGAAGTCGTGTACATCTGTTGGTTGTTTAAATAACAATAGCATAAAAAATAAGGATATGAAATGAAAAAGTTTAAAGTGGTTTTGAAATAGGGTTCACCCCTTCCCCACTCATGATTTTTCCCAACAATTTTGTTGTGTTTCCATAGGTGTCCACTGATGATTTTGAGTAACCATCTCCATAAAGGATTATTTTATCATCTTCCACCCAAATAACATATGCTATATTATATCTACTTTTAATGTGAGATTCATTGTCTTAATTTCGTTAAATTTTATATTTTTGTCCTAACAGAACATATTACAAATGTCTATGAAGGTCTCATCATTCTTGGTCCCTTCCCCTTCTACACCCACCCAATTCCATCCTTCACATAGCCAATTTAGTGCACATTACCTGTCAAGTCCAACCATTGCACACTCATTCCCCCTCCCCACCCAATGCTTGGAATTCCCATTCCCTCCCTTAGTGTACTCCCCCCTATTGTATAGAAAATGGGTTTTCATCACCTCCAAAACCTAGTATATTTTCCTTTACATCCTTCCACCATGACCACGTCCATTCACCCTAAAAACATCCAAGTTATTTGAGAGAAAAAAATATTGATTTTGTTGTGTTTCCCAACCATGTGATTGAACCTCAAGTTAGGAATGGAAATACTCTCCATTGCCTTAGATCTTCATGATGAGACTAATTATTCAATAAAAATATTATCAAGAACATGAGTTAAATTGGTTTTACACATTGTGATTTTTTTCAATGAATTGATTTTTTCAATTGTTGCAGGGAGGCAATGATGAGAGTCTTGGACCATAAAGGAATAAAACCCCCAACCATTTGCATTCATGTCTTAGGTGGTTTTTTTAAGCTTTTAATTCTAATCGTATTTATTAAGTGTGTTAAATAATAGAACCATGGGAAAATGAACTGATATGTTGTTATTTCCCTTTTAGAACCTAGAGAGGCATAGTACTCTAAGCCAAAAAAATTCCCAAGATGTGTCCATCTTGAAGACGAGGAAGATAGATTTTGGAGATGTAACTAGAGTTTGAAGGTTGGTAATGGTGATTGAGTGAGCCATTATGTACATTAGCCATGATGTGGCATTTTCAACTAGATGGAAATTTGTGTCTAGAGAACTAGCTACAATTCTCTCGATGTTCAACATGAATTTCCTTTATGTATCTTGAACATGATTCCATTTTGTATGAAAATGTTTATTTGGACCAAATTGAATACAAATATGTGACTTTGGACTTGTGTAGCATGGATTGTGTGCATTTATTTAGTGCATCAATGCTTAACTATGTCACTTATGGTAGGTATATTATGTAACTTATGTAAGTCTCCATTTTCATCACCTCCATTTTTGCAATCCCTGTCTAAAGTTTTCACTATGACTTCCCTACCATGGTACATTGTCGCCATACACTGGAGCCACTCTAATTCTCTACCACAACCATGTTCAATTTTCTAAGAATTGAGCCATCTCGAGCCACTATTTTTTGTTAAAGGGAAGATTCATTGTAACCCCTGTATAGTGACATGGAAGATTTATTTTCCAGAAAGTCTTTGTAAAAGTCAAAACTTTTCAAATTATTTGGAGCACATAAACCATTACATTTAATTTTCATTTCTTGAATCATTAAAAGATAGATATATTGGCTTTTATTTTTTAAGAAGGGGAATACTACATTAGTATATTTATTGATAACCATGGGTTATTATTATGGGCCATTAATATAAAGGACCATTTCGTAATTGTGTGGTAATGCAAATTTTATATTTGGGTTTAACAATAAAAAATTTCCATTATGAAAATTTTAGAGAATGGCCTCTATAAGTAATTTGGAGTAGACACAGGGGCTATTTTTTTTTAGAAATGACTATGATTTCTAGTTTATGAGAATGAATACCTTTTCTTACATGTACAAGATTTTTGAGTAGTGGATAATTGGTTTGAATAGCCATATCAATAAAATATATTGGACATGTGTAAGGCTCAGAAAAATTAGCTTGTAAAAGTGAGGAAAAAGGAGAACATGGCCAAGTTTTGGATCCAAAGCTTAGTAGGTGACTCAATTTTCCCCAATATATCAGGAGTATCCAACACAAACAAAGTCTATAATAGTTTGAAATTATCATATTATCGTAATGATAAAGTGAATATTATGGAGCTTTAATCCATCAAGTTAGATTTTGAAACATTCAATATGGAGGCAAAGAACATTGACTAGTTCATGATCAAAGTGATGGGAACCATGAATCAACTTAATACTCATGGAGAGATGATTGAAGATTATAAAATTGTGGAAAATTTTCTTAAGAGCCTAATTAATAAGTTTGATATGGTTTTTATTTGCATAGAGGATTTTTTTTTACATCGTTGGATCCTGCCAACATACACAGGTGTTGGATCCCGCAATCATAGGTATGCATGGTTAGACTAGTATTCTCTTTTGTGGTCATTGTATTTTTCTTGCATATGAATGAAAGCTTAAATAAAAATCTATTCATTCAAATGCATTTATTTATCATCAATATGTGTAAGTGTTAATAATTGTTAGGGTAACAATCGAAACATTCCAAATTTCCATAGTGTAATGTTACTAACAGACCAACACATGAAGTAACTACCATAATAAGTAGTTTAAAACTTGAAGTAAGCTTTAATAAAACTGATTCATGCATATAATTTTAAGTAGTTATCCATGCAAAAATATATAATCAATGCTACCAACCATCTTAAATTTGACCATGACAAGACTCAATCATCTTTTAGCCATTATAGTCAAGACTTACTACTTGACTTATTATCTATTTTTAACATCTAAAGGGGTTATTTCAATATCTTTTAAAACATCCTATTGTCCTCTTCAAGGACAACCCCACCTTTTACATCCTTTTGTTATCAAACATATCAATACATGCATTCATTGTTTATGAGCAGTGCATTGTAACTTTATTCATGTTTATTAAATGTATCATTAATGTTGTCATGTATCCAAAGGTTGGTAGTCAATTCTCACTTTCACTAGTGAGTGCTCAAGATTATTCATAGGTTCAACAGAGGTTTTATTGTCTTTTCTCCTCATCAATATTCAATGTCATGAGCATAATTTATAGCAGACTTTATTGCTTACTACTCTTTAGTACGTCTATAAACATGCATCATGCATTTCATGTCAAAAGTAGTCTATTGCATATATCATTATGTAGTTTGCTAGAATCATACCTGAGTTGATTCCCACTAATATCATACCTCTACTTCTTTTTTTCTTATCAATTCCTAAAAACCAGTGTTGCAACCTTCATCTCTAAAAACCAATTGTAACATCCCCCAGTAACCTCGCATGAAAATGCATGGAGTTAGAAAATTTTTATAGCATTTGCCAATGTGTAACTTTCTTAATTACTTTCCATATTCCTTCAATGACCATTAGACAAACCATAATCACTACATAGCTTCATATTTAGTAAAGGAATAGTAAGTTACACAACCATTAATTGCCACCGTTTAGCATATTACCTTAAACTTCATGATGTAACATTTCATCAATTCCATGATTCTTTTAACTCATTTAATTAATCACATTCTTGATAATATAAGTGTCACATCATGCAAGGAATCAACGTCATAAAAATGACATAACATGCAACCACATCATTAGACATTGATATACCTTAGAAACCCCGTAGGGTTAAAAATAACAAACTTTTAATCTTATTATTAAATGCTCATGAGGGTGCTCACCCCTCACTCAATGTCTTGTATTGGAGTCCATCCCTTAATCATTATCATAAAATCTTACAACAAATATCACTTAAATACAACATATCTAGCTACAATTTATTACAATCATAATGATATCATTTACCCACAAGTCCTCAATCCCTATGTCGATGTTGTGGTCTAGTTGTTCCAATTAATGGATCATCCTGTAGCTAACATTCCTCAGTCTCCATGGATCTTTTATGAATGACAATGTTAAAGATAGTATATCCTTTGCATATGTCACCATCCTTCTATGGCATTGTTGTTGTCAACAAACTTTGATATCATGATTAGTTAAAGTATTAATCGACCATAATCATTTTTTATCAATGATGCTTCTACATCTATTCATGTGCATACATAAAGCATAAACCAAACATCGTGTCATGTCTTCTTTGACATCATTTCACATGCATTAACAAAAATGCATATAACTATCAAGCATGCCTATAGATAAATGCCACTTTAATCGTTATTCCACTCGCACTTGAGTCCACATTATTTTCCAAAAAAATAACCACTATAATTTTCCATGTTCTTTGTGTATGTAATTAAATAAACTTTATTCAAAAGTAGCTAGCCCTCAACTATTTTCTTTGTGTATGTAGTCACATATTATTTTCAAAAGAACTAATACAATAGATATTATTCTTATGCATGCGAATGGATGTTCTTTTCAAAAACACCTTTTCCAAAAGAGAGTTATTTATAATAACTATTGTATGTGAAAAGTACATGCTCTATTCCAAAATAAAGCTAACATAATAGTCATTATTTTCTTGCATGTAACTACATGTTCTTTCAAAAATAAATTAACATGATTGTTATTCTTCTTGGATGCAAAACATATATTTCTTTTCAAAGGAAGCTAACTAAATCATGCATGGAAATACACTTTTCTCTTTTCAAAATGGTGGAAAAATTAACACATATTTTTCTAAGAGAAATGAACACAAGCACTATTGTTTTATGCATCTCACACATGTCATTTTCCAAGAACTTCGCAATATTATTTATGTGCATAAAAGCACATGTTCTTCTTTTCAAGAAACTAATAAAAATAATCGTATATTTTTTTAGAGAAATATAGCTCAACAATTATTCTATCCTTGCATACAAAAACACATTTATTTTCAAGAAATTCAACATAATAGTTTTACTTTTTGTGCATGGAAGAACATATTTATTTTCAAGAATTCAAATATAATAGCATGCAATCACATATTTACCTATTCTTTTCAAGAAGTCAAACTTAATGACACACAATTACATATTCTTTTTCAAAAGAATAATGTGACTTCTTCACCTTCTATGTGCAATATTCACATGCATTTTTCTCATGCATCGATTATTTGCATTCAATGTAGAAACGTATATATGCATATCTCCCATGGATCGAATATTTGCATTTAATATAAAAAGCAATGCATTTTATTATGCATTGAATAATTGCATTCAATATAAAAGTTTGTCTATGTATATTTTCTTTCTTTCCATGAAATTAAAAACATAGTAGTCTAGTTTTCTTGCATGTAACTTATATTTTCTTTTTTCACAAAATTATTCTTTTAAATATATATAATATATTATATATATATATTTATTTTCTTTCTCTAAATTCTATTGTAATTAGTTATTATTTTTATATAAACAAATACATACTTCATTTTCAATAACTAATTTATTTTTTCGATGCATACAAATTAGATATTATTCTTATGCAAATAAGCACATATTCATTTCAAGAGCCTAATGCAATTAGGAACATGTTTCCCTTCGTTCCCTCGGCCTATGCCTCCATATGCATTCCTATGCCGAAAATGTCCTTGCAAATTCCATCGTAATACTTGTATTGGATTTTGGCCATGATTAGACAACCTTTCATGCAACTATATCAACGATTCATATGCGAGCACGAAGATAGAATACGAGGGTTGCATTAATGAGAGGATTCAAGAATGAATGTGTTATAGGAAACAAAATAATTGAATATGGCATTCCATTCCATATATGTAGGGCTTCAAGTGACTATATAATTGTCCATTCAACCCTAACTATGGTTACATAATGTGTTATGGCCAGTAAGATTCATAGAGGTGTGTTGGTACTGTTATAAGAGAATAGATCCAATGATATTTCAAAAGAATATCATAAGAAAGCATAAATCAATATTATCATCGGCATTGTAGCAAATCAACTAAGTAAAGTGGCCTCGCTAATGGTTCTACTACGAGATTTAGAGCCAAGCAAAAAGGTGTCACAATTATAATATTTACAGGTGATTTTTTTTAAGTTTATAGGCACACTCTTTATATGAGTGACTCATTCTTCTTCCAAGAACACTTATGCAGTTGTTATTTTTTCATGAGGAGACAATTCATTTTTCTTACTAAGGTTAAAATTAATTCTGCAACTAATTATTGCTTAGACAGTTAATTAATATTAAATATAATTTTTATATAATTTTGAAGGGATATTATATCACTCAAAATTAAAATCCTTAAAAATAACTTGTAAATAACATATTTATGATCAATTACTTCCCACCATAACTTAAGTAAGTCTTACTATAAAAAATAGATAACAATAAGATAGTAAATAAATATTTATTTATTTTTTACGAAAAAAAACTGAAACTAGATTTTATCATAGAGACTAAAACCAATTACATACTATGTCCATCATTAATACAATATTGCCTTGATAGTCCAATGGAAGCCATCACATCTTTAAATATGATGATCACAATATTAGTCCAGAAACATTTTGAAACAACATCTACCAAAAATACTATTCCAAATAGAATCATCTGAAAATTTCATGATGATATACAAACAAAAAGATGATTGAAACCCTCCATATGAACTGAAAAGTATTCATCGAGTATTCCAGACACATCCAACGTTATGGGAGAGAAGTGCACCCTTCCTCCCGAACTACACCATCTAATACAAAGCTAAAAGAAATGTATCCTTCATCATCGTTCAAGCCCATTTTGGATAGGGATTTGGTCGTCCCATTTGATTCCCTGTAGATATCTTATAAGTCAAAGCTTCAGAAAGTTTGAGTGAGTGCATTTATTCAATCCCGTCATCCTCCGAGATATGAGGGATCAAAAGTTGTGTTGTCCAGAATGCCATCAATGATAGTCTTAGAATCACCATAAGCATGGATATCCTAGATTTGTTTTTCCTTTGCAAACCAAAGAATCCCCCACAAGGCAACCATCTCTTCCCTAGAATTTGTTCCCATCCCCCCAAGCCAGTGCAACATGTAGGAGGAGTTACCATTGATGTAGAGCCATGCTCCACAACCACATCACCCCACAACATGTAGGAGGAGTTACCATTGATGTAGAGCCATGCTCCACAACCACATCACCCCAGCTGTATTGCACCATCAAAAAATCCCACCGACAAGATAATATGAGGGTGCAAGTATCTTCAAGACTTGTCCTTGTAAGTTATCATTCGTGGTTCCATATAATCCAACCAAGAAAGAAATTTTGAGCAAATATTGTCGACATAAACTTGAAGCCTCAAAAAATAAAGTGATTTAGTGCCTTCCAAATTTTCGAGATTATAAAAAGTGGGATGTATTTGTGTATACCATGCTTGACCAGGCCCCACCACAAACACTTCTCCATAGATGTGAATTGTCTAAATGAGATTTTGAAAAAGGAAAGAGTCATAAACCAAAGAAGAGTAATGTTGTAAACCAGAAAAAGATGCAAAACATATTCATATTCACCACCACACATAGGACACCATCGTGGACCTTGAAAACCACGTTTACAAAGATTATCCATATTAAGATTTTGTTTTTCCACACCAACCAAAAGAAAAGCATGATATTGAGAGGGACACTCATCTCCAAATAGACCGAAACCATAGCGCCAAAATAGAATCTTGTGCAAGATACATGATATGTTGATAATTATTTGCAACCACCATAAAACCTCTTATGAGAGTCCTAGCCCATGAAAGTGTCACCACTTCTGCATAGACCAACTCTTTTAAGTGTAGTGATGTAATTTTTCCATTCCAAAGCCATTTTGCCCATACAATGCAATTTGTACAGCCTCTTTTCAAGTCCAAATGATACTTACTAGGAACTACTTCCCACCATTATTTATGTTTTCCCTAATACATAAAGTAAAACTTTAAATGTGTAACTTTAATAATAGTTATTATCCATCAAAATTTATGTTATTTATGCAAATCCTTGTGCTTGAGCAATCAATTAATTTATCCACTTCCTATTTCAATTTATTATTTACTATAAAATTAATTATTATTAATTTAAAATCTCCCCTATAAATTTAAATTTATTATGCATAATAATTTGAATGAACAACCAAAATTTGAATTCAAATATACACTTACATTTAAAACTATACTAACTAATCAATTAATTTATCCATATATTATAATTTTTTATGCATAATAATTTGAATGAGTAACCAAAATTTGAATTCAAGCCTGCACACTTGTGTTTAAAACCATGCTAACTGAATTCATGCTATACTTTGAACATAAACAATAGCTTTAATGCGGAGACAGACAAGCAATTTGAGTTACTCTCTAAATCCGATAGTATGAAAAGGCTTATTTATTTATGAGATGATAGAAAGCTACATACACACACAGACGTCTCTGTCACTGGTCTATATTTCTTATGATCTTATAATAATCAGCCATCCTATCCTTTCGTATCCATGCGGTAGCTGCGCTGCTATGCTATGCTAGGCATCATCTCCTATTCATGCCAGCCATGTTAATAGTAACATAGTATAATACTAGATATATTATATACATGCAGCAATTAATAAGATGGAGAGAGCTTCCAGAGCTGGTTGTCCTGCTTGTTCCATTTCCACAGCACAGCGCGAGTGCCATCTCTGATCCCTCCGCTCCTCCTGTCGCCGTGGAATGCGTCCAAGTTGAGCCCAATATTGTTGGCCATCCTTATTGTTCGATAACCATAACCCATGTCCTCACTCTCACTCCACAGTATGTTCTCATCATAGGTGGAGGGGCCCTCATACTGAGTGAGCAGCACCTCCTGACATTCAGCAATGGCATGGCGAAGAGCTTGACCTGTGGCTTTGTTCACCAGAGCGAATGCAGGGTGACCCACTTGGTCCCTCACTTGGTTACTCCAGCTTTCATCCTTCACCCATTGCTGCATGCATGCGTACATATATACATGGTATATATCAACAAATATCCAGCAAGAAAATATATACATTAACACAATCTATTCAGGCATTTAATGAATATGAGATTGTTACCATTGTGGGATCATTGGGATTGTAGAAGAGCATGACGGCACTGCCATCTCTGATTGCCAAAGCGTAGTCAGGATTGGCCTTAGAGCACACCCTCACGATCTGGCCTTGTGGAATTATTTGCTGGCCGCTCATCATGTAGCCGCCTCCTGCATTATACTTGTTATAAGCTGTAGGGCCTCCATACTGATTAACTCCATAGCCACTTCCTGTTACATTTAGGCATGGGTCGCAAGGGGGACGTGGCGGCTGCTGCTGATAGCCATAGCCTGAAATGGGTGGGGACTCGTAAATCCTCTCGTTCCTCCCTTGGCATGAATCGTACTCCCCATAGTATGCCATGGATTGAATGATTCACAGTATGCCGAACGCCAATGAAATAAACAAAAACAAAAATGAGTAACCTCAGGTAGTAGGAAATGAGATGGTGGTGGTGATTCTATGTTATGGGATGGGCTTATATACACAAAGGGGTGAGTGGAGAATATGTGTATGTGGGCAATATTCACGATGGAAAAGAATAGCACCATATTTTTAAAAGTGGCATCTACCGATTTAAGGAATCCATCCGACGAAAATCCATTAGGTTTAAATGATGGATATGGTATCTTTATCTGCTACCGTCCGCTCTTATATTCTTCGCTTTCACTTTCCACGTGCATGATTGACATCACTTTCGAAGCGTTCTTTACAGCACTGATGATTATCCTTCTGACTGATCAATTTTATTTTTATTTTATTTTAAATTTTAAAAATATGTAAATTTCAAGAATGGGATAAACCGTAGCGAAATTTCTTTCTTATCAAAATATTCTCTAAATCTGTAATCAACTTCAACTCCTTCTCACTTAACTAGAATTTATCCTTCTCACTTAACCAGAATTTATCAAGTTTATCTAGAATTTTGTTGATGTAGGACGTAACTACATTCAGGGAATGCCAAAACTTTAGAAGATGTCGCGACTACGCCTATAATATTCTTTCAGAGGTGTTCTGTACTTAAAGATAAACAAAAAGTTGATGCGTAATCTGCTCTTCACGACAATGGTTTAAGAAAAAATGTGTGTAATGGCAAGGCACTTTTACATCATTAGATAAAGTTAGATTCTGATTATGCCCTTCAAAGATTACGCGATACCGCGAGTAGCGTTAGGCGTTGAAGGTATATGAGGCGGTGCACTTTGCTTTACTTTATATTCCCTTCGAAACTAGCGTGTATCCATCGTAATCCATGAAACGTTGAAGGTATATGAGGCGGTGCACTTTGCTTTACTTTATATTCCCTTCAAAACTAGCGTGTATCCATCGGTATCCATGAAAGTCTATTGGAATCTTGCCATCTCACAAGTTATGAAAGTCAATTAAATTCTTCACATTTTCAAATATAGTTCGTTAAAAAGTTATATTGGATTTTTACAATTTTATTAAACTTTAATACTTCAAAAAAAAAAATTAACTATAATTTTTATTAATAATATGAAATGTGTTTAAAGTTGTCCATATATGTATTTTCACCTAATAAATTTTAATTTGTTTTTTTGGTAAATTAAGTAGAGATTAATTTATTTGAGCAAAATAATGTATATGTAATATTTTATGTTTATTAGTTTGTAATTAAGGAAGCTAGACTAGTAGCATGAGTTTTTGTTCATTTATATTGTCTTTATTGTGTAATAAAATTGAAGAGATAATAAAACATATAGTTTATAAGATATAACTATATTAACAATATCTATGAAGTGAGTTAGAATATTACTATGAGATTTCAACAAAAAGTGAAGAGACATCTATGATGAAGGAGAGTCAACTTGAATGGTTTAAGGTTGTATTACCCTCTTCATCATAGGTGGAGAACTCGAGGTCTACTAGTTTTATTGTAAGGAATGAAAGTTTGTTCATGAGCTTTTCAGTATGTTGTTGTATTTCGTCAAATAACTAGGAGAATTTCATGTTGAGTTTTAGGTCTTTCCACCAAGACTTGCTCCATCATAGCTTTCAACTACCAAAGAATGTTCAAAATTTACATATAACTTGTTTGTCCAATTCTAGTGTTTCCAGTATCTAGCACCCACCTCCCAATCTTCTCTTTGACCTCATGAAAACCTTGCATTTAAAGTAAACACCTAGATGAATGAAGTTGAAATCTAAATTCATCTTATTAGCTCTTTATTTTGGCATTCTAAACCTTGTCATGAACATAACCTAGATGTGTATTTTCTTTATAAAATGGTGTTTCCAAAAGGAGTGGATTTATTCTTTAGTGAGATTTGCAATGTAAATGGACCATAATTAATTACCTATATGAGGTGGTTGTCCATCTAAACTCCTATGATTCCTTCCATCACATCTCATAAATTTGCTTTGCTCAATCATGATTGTCATTCGATGTGGAAGGGGGGTGTGGGGGTGGATCCTCCATTGCAATGCACATACATTAGGATTTGAGTGGTTCATTGATGTTTTCATTTCATTGTGTATCTAGGGGATAACTGATATTGTGTTTCCTTCAGTTGCTAATTTCTCAGCAAGGTTATTTATATTCCAAATCACATGTCCCATCATTAAAGTATGAAGACCTTTTAGTAGATTCTAAATTCTCTCTAGACCTCCTTCCAGCCCATAATAGGTCAAATACTTTGAAGGGAACATGCCATTTTGCAATTATTTTGGTCATCTTTATTATTAATTGAGAATCTCCTTCAATAATAAGGTTGTTGAAGTGAAATTTAATGGTTATCTGTAGGCCAAATTCCAAAGAGAATATATTTGCATGATTATTATTGTCAATCCCTAAGTGACATATATAGATTCTAAAAATTATTCCATTGTAGTTCCTAAATGATCCACCGAAATTGAAAAGAATTTGTTTTTCTTCACATGCCCCATCAAAATTAATTTAAACATATCAGTATTATTAATATAGTTGTTGATATTTACCCATCACATAAACATATGAAAACTTATTTATATATTATTTAAAAAATAAATATATATAAACCTATTCAATAATATTAATATATATTTTAATACAATATTAATTCAAATATTAATAAATATAATGATTTTAATATAATATAATAATATTATTATATTATATAATACAATATACTATTTTTTAAAAATAAATTCAAATATTATATAACATTATTAATATAATATATATATACAATAAAAATATTATGATACTTCAATGACATATGAGAAATTTATTAAGTTTTGTGTCATTTTTCAATCTTCATTAAGGATTATTGTCAACTATGACATTCTTCAATTATTATGTCAAAATGTGAGATTCATTTTGGTGAACTTTATGTTAAATTGTTATATTCCTTCATGGTTGTGTTACATTGTGACATTCATCAAGGGTTGAATGGAGTTTGCTTGAATTTGTTTGGTCATTGTTCATTATGGTTGACTATAATGTTTAATTGTGGTTAAACAAGGTTAATGGTGTAGTGATATCATTAATGGTTATGTCATATTCCAAATTCAATCAAAGGTGATGTAGCATTATTACATTCCTTAAGGGATTTGTTGCTCTACACCATTTTTCTTGGATTATGTTGGATTACAATGTTCTAGCATGGTTATGTGACATTGTCAATTCATCTTCACTAATTTAATTCTTTCATTTCCTTGCAACGTCCTTAAGAGTTCAATTTCATTCCATATTGTGTCATTCCTCTTCTGGAATTAATGGCTATGTTTCAATTTAGTATTCATGGATGTGATGCCACACCATCAATTCGTTAAGGGTTTTGTCTCATTTCAACATTCATCAAATGTCATGTCACATAATGACATCACATAATGGTATTCATTAAGGGTTTCTTTACATTTCCTTGTCCATTGAGGGTTATATTGCATTGTGGCATTCCTCAATGCTTATGTAAAATTGGAACATTTAGCGAGACTAACTTGTATGTTAAACTTAAGGGTTATGTTACATTGTGATGTTCATTAAGCATCACGATGCATTAACTTTGGTTGACATTGGGTAAAGATGTTCTTGTTGGTCGACTTGTGCTTGATGATGTTGTCCTCGGTTAACTTATGTTAACTTTTTATGTTTCTCATTGGTTATGTCATATTATGATGTTCATTATCAATTGTGTTGCAATGTGATGACATTCATTAAGGGGTTTATCACACTGCAATGGTCATGGAGGCTTATGTTGGCTGATATTGAGATATTGATGTTGATTGAATTTGTTGAATTTTTGTGTTTGTGGTACCCCTGTCTTGTAGCTCTATACCTCTTTTATAAAATCATATCCTCTACTAACTCTGCCTAAACATATGATGCTAAATCCTTGATAGAAGGTAGCATCTTTGCATCTTCCTGACCTAGCACAGACAGATCATAGAGTTTATAACTTTTCACATTCACGATTGAGTAAATGTGTGTATATGGAGGTAGACTAAGTCTATTGATCATTATCCCACCTTTTATAGTATTTTAAATGGCCCTTATCATAGAGCCTTGATTTTCTTACCGAGACATTGTAGTCTTTCCTTGTTCAACTGTAATCATACTCTATCTCCCACTCTAAATGACTTCTCTATTTTATGTTGATGATGGCTAGCCTTTTATTTTTCTTGTAACTTTTGTAATATCATGTGTAATTGTAGATGGATCGGCCTGATATTCATAATAAAAAATTCTACCCCTAAGGCATCGCCTTTGTTAGGTCCCTATAACACTAGTGTAGCCTCCATATTGTTATTTTCGTGCCTCTTAGAAGCCCACTATTATTATTTTTCTGTCATTACATTATTATTGTTATGTAGGCCCCGAATTATATTTTGTCCCTTTAGACTCCTATATATATCAAGGAGGTCTTGTCATTTGAATCATCCAAGAATTGTTCATTTATGTGATGTAAGGGAGGTTTCCCCATAGTAGAGGCTTATTATCTAGTTGTTGATGTATATTTTCTTATGTTTATGTGTGATTTTTTATTAGGATACATAACATTTGGTGTTAGAGCTCTTGATCCTAGGGTTTTGCTGCTTCAAATGGGTAATCGTGGCATTTTCTCCATAATTTTTTTCTACGAAGCTTCAGACCATGAAAATAATACCATGTGAAGTAAAAATATTGATGAACATTTGGATAAAATTTCATACATTGATTCATAATATTTTGGGAGATATGATCCGATGAAGTTAGAGTTTCTACGTGCTCCAAAATTTAGTCTCAAACGAGTGTTCTTGGTAAAATTGTCATAACTTTATCTTCGAGCATCAGATTTAGATTTTGTAAAATGTGATTGAAATTGCACAAACTTTAGTTTCCTATGTATGTGTTTCAGGGCTGAAGGTGAAAACAGTGACATGTGGCATGCCTTACAAGTTTGAACTACTGAACCAATTCATAATCAAGTCATCATGGGATAATTGGGATACCTTTGCCTTGAAGAATCCAAACTTACTTTAATTGGTGGCATTGGAAAGAGGAAATAGAGGGATACCACATGATATAATTTCAAACCTTGGGAGGTCTAAATTATAGGGATGCAACAGTTTCAAGATAAACCTTATTGACAAGTTCAAAACCAAGCTCTAAAGGTGTGTATTTTTAAATTTGCATAACTTTTGTTTGAAAAATTAGTTTGATGTAATTCAAATGGCATATTGAAGCATAGATATCATTAATTGGTTCCAAAATTCATCCCAAAAAACATATACACCCATTAAGCCCTCAGAAATCTCTATTATGATGCATGAAGAAGGGGAATAAATGCAACATGATATATCCAAATTATGAGACTAGGTGCAACAAATTTCACTCTCACAAAGAACAACAAAAAATGAATTGGAAAATATGATAGAAAAGAAGATAAATGAAAATAAGGAAGAAATAGAAAATGGTAATGCCCTCCTCCCACATCTATCCAAGCAACCGGCCAACCAGGGTAAGCATGCGATGAGAGGCCGTTGTGATATGCTTTGACCTCCTAAGTCACATTAAGGAAGTGGAACCGATGGAAACACACCATACAAACATTTAACATCAGTATTAGGACATTCAGGAACTAATCCAACCTTTTAGTCAACCAGCCCCTGGGTCCCACTGAGCTTCTGGACCACTTGAACTATGGAATCTCTCATGTTATGGGCATGCCAGTGTCCACGGACCTCTGGACGCTCTCATAGGCATGCAAGCCAACATCTATGGGTTATTTTGCTTACTTCTATGCAAGCGTCCCCGAGATTTAAGCCACATTTTCAGGCCCAAATCCCAAGTCACTACCTAGAAATGAATGACACCTTTAGAATAGTAAGATAACATAGAAATAATAGTACTAATGCACTTACTTGAATAATACCTTGACTAAATCCCTACTAACCATGACAGGAATTTCGTCAAACATATCATGAATATGTATTCTACATGTGTAAATAACAAATTTGAGCATATGGGGTCTCATACTTATCTGAGATTCACTATGTGGCATTGATGCCATAACACATTAGTTGCAATTTCATCCATTAGGTCATAGATACATTTTCCATCCATTTAAAATTAAAAACATGATGAGAACCATACGTAGCTACTGTTATAAAACATATACTTGACCAACAAAATACCAAAGAAATCACAACTATGTAATCAAAATATAAACTAGTATAGTACTCATGGAAATACAAGGAGAAATAACCTCATACTCTTTATACATTTTATTTATGGGTTAGAAACTAGTTTTTCATTTGAGGATGCATGTAAAAGAAACAAAATCAAAGACATATTTCAATGTTATTATGCATGTGTAATGAAGTGGAACATGATAAGATGTTTAAAGAATAACTAGGAAAGATTGATTATTTGAATTTGACAAATGGATATTTTATGTAATCATGATGTCAGATTTTATTGCTAGTAGTAATTGTAGGAAGGGATTAAGACTTATGTGAAAGACGAATTATATTTAACGTTATGGCAGGAAATTAACTAATGATCCATGTAGATTGAGGGACCATAAAACATAGGATGGTCCACTGCAAGGTACAACTAGACCACAAAGACACAATGCTCGAGGAATCATGGGGTAAAGTGCTTTTATATCATGATTAATGTAATAGCTTCTACCTAGTTATGCTAAATTAAAGATGATATTTCTTTGTAATATTTTGTTAACAATGGTCAAGGGATGGACTCCCTTACTGCCATTGAGTGAGGGGTGAACACCCTCATAAAATTTTTAATAAACTAAATGTTTGTTGATTTTTCCCTATGGGGTTTCCTAGGTATATAATTGTCCATTGATGTGTTTTCCTACTATGTCATTCTAATGATGTTGCTCTTTGCATGATGCTGACACTTACATCATTAAATATGTGATTAACTAGCCTAATTAAATGTACAGTGATAATGATGTAAGTTACAACGCAAAGTTTTATGCTAATATGTTGCAACAATGATTGTTATGTTATATTTCATTCTTAAAGTTACTTTATGTAATGACGATGATTTTATCTAATTGAAAGTTAAAGAATATGGAATAATTGAATATGAATAATACATGCCAGTAATTCCATAAAAAATGCCAATCCTATGTATTTTTACATGAGGTTTACCACGGGATGTTACAGGTGGTATAAGAGAAAAGGTTGCAGCAATGGTGCCTTTTTAAGTTCTATAAGAACTAGAATGGAGGTATGATGCTATTGAGATATAAGTTTAAGCATGACACTAACTAAAATTACATGGAAATGTACGCAATAGATTGCATTTGATATGAGATGCATGATTGTGTTAATAACGATATTAAAGAATGATAAGTGTGATGTTTGTTTTAAAGAATAATTGTGCTCATGACATTTGAGTCATTATGCGGATAAAAGGCAATAAGAAACTATGTTTCATTTTTGTAGCTAAATTGTGAACAATTTTGAATACTCACACTGTAACTAATGATAGTGTGAATTAACTACCAACCTTTTCATGCATACTCTTGTAATAATGCTTAATGTTGCATTTAAAGAAAATTTATTAGAGTTAAAATACTTTGGTTATAAGAAAAGAATGAATGCATGTATTTGTGTGGCAACGAAGGAATGAAGAAAAGTGGGGGTTGTCCTTAAAGAGGACAATAGAATGTTTTAAAATACATTGAAAGAACCCCTTTGAATGTTGAAGATAAACAATGAGTCAAGTGGTAGGTGTTGACTATAATGACTAATTGTCAATTGTGTCTTGTCATGGATTCTTATTTATTTTATGATGGTTGGTAGCATTGATTATTTAGCATATTGCACAACCTTTCATGAATTAGTATTGTATGATTCTAAGTTCTTTATTGTTACAAATAACTTATATCATCATAATAGTAGTGTTTTAAGTGACTCATTCAATACAAACACATTTTTATGTCAATAATAAAAGCATAAATAGAAAAGGGTTATGGAATTGCATATGAACATACATAAATCATAATTGGCAGGATGAGAACATCCAAGATTATTTGATAGTATTATATATGTTATACCAACTTAATGATAGAACCAGTAGTAGTGAGATGTTGTTGATTGTATTGTTTGTTGAAGCTTCATAGCTCTACAAGTTGATGATCCAATGATAATGTTAGTTGGTATGCATCATACAAATATGTTAATTTCATTTTTTAGAAATTCACCCAATGCATGTGAATATTGTACATATTAAACCTAATTAGTTAAGTCCATTATGTTGTGGAAATATGTTGTCTTAATTGACGTCACCAAACAAAAATCTGAATGGCATTTTGAATCTATTAGCATTACTAATTTATTTAATCAAGAAAAGTTTGTGTAAATGAATTCAATTTAGTAATGTTGAATCATGATTGTTGATTAGATACATATGTGTAAATGAATTGTCATTTTACATGAATTGTTGAATATGGTATTTTTGAAGGTCATGTTTCCTTAATTATTGTTGTGGAAAACAAATGCATGGAAACTTAATTTTAATATTGTGTGGAAGATGTATTTTGTATTATCTATGCTTACTCCTAATGCACGGAAATGGTTTATGAAAAAGAAAAAGGACCAATACCATTCTACGTTGTTGAAATATTGAGAACATTGATGCATGTGTAAAGTAAAATTGACAAGATATTTTGTCAATAATAACGTTATTTTGTAGAAGGTATGGTTTTATCAAAAGTAGTTTTGACTAATGTTTCTAGTGTATTTAAGCAAGAGTATCTTAACGTCAACACTTCCAGTACCACAAAACATAAGAACCGGTGAAAGGTAAAATGTTGCAATGTGATTTGCAATAGTAAATATGAAAGTATAATGTTTATCATTATGATACGAAAGATTTGTGCATAAAAGATATAGTAATGCTTTTCTAAATTGCATGTTGATTATTATGCATAAAATTTGAAATAAATACCATGTGTATGACATGAGATGTCAGACATGATTTCTTGTCAAATTTACTTTTACATATTATAGGACCCATGCTAAGGGTCAAGTGTGAATACATGATGTACATAAATGTTCCTTATGCTTTAATGTTAACGTGCATATGGTCAGTTTTGTAAATTATAGTGGGAAAATGTGCTAAAGGAAATTTCACATTCCAAGTTTGTTATAGGATAGTTGGGAAAGGCTCAAGGAGGGCCATGGATAGTGGCAATGCGTGCCTATATTTTCTCTCCCTGGAGATAGAGTATCTCAGTAAGGGAAAAATTTGGCCAAGATGGTGAGAGGAGAAAATCCTGAGCCAACCTTGTTGGTTTTGGAGCATGTTGGAGGAGGCCCCAAAGAGTGAGTTGTTGAGCTCTAAATTCCTCAAGACAGGATGTTGTTGGAAAAGTAGGCGAAACTCTACCAAGAGGAATCTTGTGTTGGACCAAGTGTGGTCATTATCAAGGAATTGTCTTAGATGTGAAATTGGCTCAATCTGGTTAATGGAAACTAGTTCTCATTGGTTGGGAGGACCATTCTTTTTCCCATAGTGGCTTTCATAGCAAAACAAGTTAACTAAATTAGATAAGTGATGTGTTAAAATAAATTCCTATCTAATTGTGTAAGAATTTTATATACATCCTGATATGAAAGGAACCTAATGCTCAGGAAGGAACTACTGGAACTGTAATCCCTTTATTGTATTACCAAGCTTGTGGATGTCTTTAGCAGTGGCTAAGACAGTATACAGTTTATGCAGTTATGACAACTTTGATCATTTTGGTAATTATAGAGCTAGGCGGTCTCTGAGTACTAGTAAAGGTATTGAGATTAAAAAAATAATACTTGACACTACATAAAAATTGATAGTTTAAAATGTTATGATTAAAAATAATGTGATTATTTTTTAGAGATATTAACTGAATATGTTGCTCATACGCCACGGGGTGTCTTCCATAGAGGTTGTTAAACTACTCAATGTGTTTGTTGTTGGTTTGATAAACCACTCATAGAGTGCTTTCCATAGTTGATAAACCATATATAATTAAAATATTGTGTGGAATGACCATGGCTTCCAGAAATACTAGCAGGTAAGAACCTGATATTATGAAGACATTGTTTTTTTACAATATCTAAAGCACTGGAAGTAAGAAAAAATTGAATATTTTTCGTAGCTATAAATATTTATGATTATCGATAAACATTTTTTTTTCTTGTAGAATTTCCTATAAATAAATTCCTTCATTTTGGTGAGGAAGGATTCTCTTTTGGTTGTTATGAGATAAATGTCATGATCAGGAACCAATCTAAAAAGTAAATTGTGAGAGATAAAAGAAATCTCAATGAAAAAACAAATTTCTAGTGGGAGATAAAAAATGGGCAAACAAGTATTCATGACGAAAAGAAGAAAGGATGAACAACGAGGAAGGTGTTATCTTTAAGGGGGGGAGTATGTAATATCCCTTTGATGTTCATAAAAATAATGTTACTTTACATGATTAACGAACATTATCCACCAAGAATTAATTAGGGTTCGGTATGGTGGCAACTACCATATGGTAATCACATGGTCCATTCTAAGGAAAAGGAGTCAACTCCTCGAGTTGGAAAGGAGAGGCTTGATGGAACATTCAATGTTTCTTGAATGTGTTATGCCTCATTCTCATTTCAGTTTAAATTCATGGATTTTGTGAGAAAATAAAATAATAAAATGGTTCATTAGTATAGTTTTGGTTCTATAATGGGCTGAGATCTTTAACTGAATGCATGATTCTTGCAATGATAAAAGCTACTTCTCTAGGATTATTCATTCAACAAGAAAAAACATCTACGGCGTGGAACTGAGAAAAATATCCACCATCTCCAATCCACATGAGTAGTAACATGTGGTATTCGAACGAGGTCTAGAAAAGTATGGTTTCAGTTGCAGTGGGGGCTTCTAGGAAGAGGATTCCAATGCGAGCAATGACTTTGTACCCACAAGGAGAGGAGTGCAACTTATATGTGTGTGTGTGTGCGCGCGCGCCTAAAAGGAAATGAAGCCTTGTGGCTTCCAGTGCTTGACAAATATGAGCGGATTTGCGACCTTCTCAATCCCCGCCTCTGAATTTAACATGCAAGCCTGAAAGAAATAGTATATGGAAGAATGTTGGATGGTGGGAGGAAGGGTTTGAGGCACATTACCGTGGGAAACTCCATAGAGGGATGTTGCAAGCCTACAAATCTTATGCACTCCCAAGGATAACCAATGAAGAGGTTAGTCATAGTTTTGGAGGTTGGTGTACATATATTAATATTTCTTGAAAATATTTCAAGGATATTGCACATACAAGATAAGTATCCATGTTATTCTTGAAAGAAAATTGCATGGTAAAAGATAGATTATTTTATTTGATTTACTTAGATCGGATTCTTGAAAATATTTTTATGGAATCTTGAGAATGAAGAAGAGTTAATTAATTTAATTCTTGAAAATATCTTTGTGGGTTTTTGATAAGTTAATTAGATTAATTCTTGAAAATATTTTTGTAGGTTTGAAAATATTTTTGCAGGTTTGAAAATAAGTTAGTTTTGAGAAAGCTTGCATATGGATCTCGTATGCATGAAATGATAAGAATCAAGGTTATTTTCTTCTAAGGTTTTATATGAATCTTATGCATTCAAAGATAACAATCCATGTTATCTTTCTTGAAAAATAATATGTGTTCTTATGCATAAGAAAATAGTTATTGTGTTAGCTTCTTTCTGGAAAAGGAGCATGTGTTTACATGCACCAAGATAATAGTTATTATGCTAGTTTTCCTGTAAAAATATAGGTAGTTGTGGTGGCCTTTATTTGGAAAAGAATATGTTCTTGTGGAAAGAAATACTAGTTGTTGTGGCATTTATCTTTTAGGGAAGATTTCCCCTATTCTTGTGTGGAGAGATAGTGACAAGCATGGTTTTTTTGTAAATATTAGCGTGTTCTTCTCGGCATAAGTAAAATGTAACTATTTCTCTTTCATATGATACATGTGAAGTAGGGATAAATGAGAATGCCTTGGTGATATTTATGTGTTTTACTTTATCCATGTGGTATTTGGATAGCTATACATGTTTCATAACTATACACATGCATGATTAAATAGACTTTTTTTGTAATTATGTGCTTTTGATTAATGCATGTGAGGTGTTTGCTACTCTTTATACATTTTATTTAGTATGTGTTAGAAACTAGTTGTACACTTGATGATGCATGTAAAAGAAAAGTAGCAAAGAAATATTTGAACATTATTATCCATGTGTAATGAAGTGGAACATGAGAAGATGTTTAAAACATAGCTAGTAAATATTGATTATTTGGGTTTGAGGATATTTTATGTAATCATGATGTTAGAGTTTGTTGATGGTAGTAATTAAAGGAAGGGATCGAGACTTATGCGAAAGATGGATTATATTTACATTATGGTAGGCAATGAAGTGGAACATGAGAAAATGTTTAAATCATAACTAGTAAATATTGATTATTTGGGTTTCACAAATGCATGTTTTATGTGATCATGATGTCATAGTTTGTTGATGGTAGTAATTACACGAAGGGATTGAGACTTATGTGAAAAATTGATTATATTTAACGTTATGGCAAGCAATGAACTAATGGTCCATGCAGATTGAGAGACCGTCAAACACAGGATAATACACTGCAGAGAGCAGCCATACCACAAAGAAATAGTGCTCGAGGCATCATGGGGTAAAGTGTGTTGATAATATGATTAATGTAATAGCTTCTAGCAAGTTATGTTGAATTAAATATTATATTTCTTTGTAATGTTTTTTTAACAGTGGTCAAGGGTTGGACTCCCTTACTTCCATTGAGTGAGGAGTGAACACTCTCACCAAACATTTAATAAAATAAAAGTTTGCTAGTTTTTCTCCATAGGGTTTCCAGGGTATATCAATGTTCATTGATGTGTTTTCCTATTATACCATTCTAATGGTGTTGCTTCCTTGCATGATGTTAACACTTTTTTTTCCCATAGGAAAATTCGTAATTTTATTAAAGATAACAAAATTACATTTTGTAGATGCTGAAGTGCATATCCAGAAAGCAAGTCAAAGACTGCTGGACAAAAGACCAAAAAAAAAACACAGAAAAAAGATAATGTACAAATGGAGAGAAATTAAACTTTTCTCCCCTTTTTCTTCTCGACTTTTCACCACTCCCCTTGAGTTGGCAAGGACGAAACAAGTGCTAGAGAAGTGTCCTCCACTGGGTGGGGGTTATCCTTATCTAAAGCTGAGTGATTTGAGGTATGATGTCTTTTGGTACCGTTGGTATCCATTGTATCTAGGATCATCCCCAGTAAAGTGTCCATCAAATCTTTTAATATTGTTTCCTCTATTTCTGGTTCCTTGAATGTTAGAATGTTATGTTTGGGGATGGGGTATT
This sequence comes from Pinus taeda, assembly GCA_000404065.3. Taxonomy (NCBI): domain Eukaryota; kingdom Viridiplantae; phylum Streptophyta; class Pinopsida; order Pinales; family Pinaceae; genus Pinus; species Pinus taeda. Next base: position 151,439 of record APFE030189295.1, read on the forward strand.
CCTTCTTCTCTTCTTCCTCCTCATCAAGGGCCTCAGAGTCTAGCGGAGGGAATTGCCATCCCTTGGGCTGTTTGCCTACCTTCTTCTTCCTACGCATATATTTTTTAGCTTCTAGGCACGTATTTTGTAGATGTCTTGTTTGCCAGCATATTCTACATTTGAATGCAGTATTTTTGTAATCTAGTATCTGAGTCCAGCAGCTCTATTTATACTTGAGCTGAATTTGGTCTGGCAATCCTTTACTGAGGTCTACTTCCACACAAATGCATGCAAATGTGTATATTTTTTCGTCCATTCTTTCTGTGTCCATTTTAATGAAGCACCCAATGGTGTTGCCTATGCCAGCCAGAACTCGATGGATCTAAAAATGTAATGGTAGGTTGTGTAGGCAAACCCAAACCGGCATTTGAGATACAATCATTGTATTTGGATCAAAATCTGGAAACCATGGAGTAATGAAGAGACCCGTGGATCCCATGAACCATGGTCCTTCCCTCATGATGATGTCCCTTTCCTCTGATGTACGAAATTTAACAATGAAGAAACCTTTGACATAGATATAAATGTCACAGGTATTAGTCCAGGTTCCGAAGACCCAGTGGAAAAGGTCCATAGATTTGGGCCAAATATAGTTGAATCTGCATATTATCGCTTGTTTTTCCATTACAGAACAGTACTCACCTATTTTTGGAGTATCCGGATTTAATTCTAGGGTATAACTTAGTTGATCCATAATGTATGGAGCAGGTTCTCTGTCAGCTTGCTTTGTTGTTGTTGTTGTGTTTTTCTTTCCTTCCAGAATGTTCTTGAAGGATAAATCTTCACTTTTTTGCTGTTGGTGTGTTTCCAGGTTTTTCGCTATGCTGCACCCTATGCCACTGTCTGGGGGATTTGTTTTGCGGTGGTGTTCCACACCTCGCCTCAGTCTCAGATTGAGAGTAAAAGTAGACTCGGGTAAAATTTTGTAGACCATAAGAGGTTTGTGGTCTTGTAGTACCATGCCTCCAAGCATCAAAACCTGTGATCCGTTAGGGTAGCCAATATGTTGGAATATACTGTACTTCAAGTTCTATATGGGTTTAGAAACCTGTACCAAAGCCAGATGTGTCCTCCCAGATGGGGTTTTAATGAAAACTTGAAAGGGAAAAGGGTTTACCAGTGATTCAGGTTCTGGTTCTGATTGAGTGAAAATTTGCTTGCTCCCCTCAAAATTGCTGCATAGCTTTGTATTCCCGGTGCTTTCCTTCGAGGACTGAAGACACCAAGAATAGGCTAGATCTGGTTCTGGATGAGTTGCATCGGTTGCTTTTTTGGGTAGATACCAGAAAGGAGGTCGGGGAGAACCCATGGACACCCTAGTTGCCACTTTATCCAGCCATCCCTCTTGTCCTTTGTCCTTGGGCCTATTCAGCTCTGCCATATCCACGCCGGTATTGTTAGCCATTGTGCCCTCTCCTGCTATCGCTGAAGCCAAAGCCCAAACTCCCGCAAATATCCTCTCGTGCCCTAGTTCGTTCATTCCATGACTGGCAATGGGAAGCTGCGTCACAGATTTGGAATCCTAGTGTGATCTGGCCAAACCTATTCGCAGGGTCGAACCAAGCTTTGCATTATGGAAGAAACGCAGAGGCACAGGGCAACTGACTGCAAATGGGATGTCATATTTGGGAACTTCAATGCATTCTTTGATTTTGAGCCTGATCTAAGTTGCCTTGCCCTCTTTTGCTTTTACTGTAGTCGAAACCCTAGTGTCCGCATAGGCCCTCTTGAAACCCTGTTCATTCAATTCATTTTTTGCTTTGGATGGTAGCGTTGCAGTCTTATAAGCCCGATGTGGTCTAACCGAAACTGCACACAGGGCCGAGCCGATCTTGGCACCATGGGAGAAAGGCAAAGATACAGGGCAGTCACGAACATTGATGCGATCAATAGCATATGTAGTGGATGCCATTCTTATTTTCTAAGAGCTCCCCCATTGTTGCCTTTGCTTCATCTCTTTTTCCCTGCATGATGTTGACACATATATCATCAAATATGTGATTAACTAACATAATTAATTGGGCAATGATAATGATGTAAGATTACAACAAGAGAGCTTAATATTAATATGCTTCAATAATGGTTGTTACGTTATATTCAATTTCTAAAGTCACTTTATGTAATGACGTGATTTTATATAATGGTTAGTTAAAGAATATGAAATAAGTGAATGAAAATATTACATTTTTATATATTTTTACACAAAATTTACCGAAAAATATTATAACTTAACCTATAACAAATGTGAATATAAAAGTTAATTCACATTACCTTATTAGAAATATTAAATTTGTTGTATAAATGTTAATTCACATTACCTTATTAGAAATATTAAATTAAAGCCAACTTAATTTTTAGATATTTATTTTTTTATATAAATAAAAAAAAATATTAATTACATTCATATTTTTCTTTTTTCTTTTTATTTTTTTTAATTACATAATTATGGAGTAACAACAATTATCTCTTAAAAAGTTGAATCTAAAATAAATGATAGATTGGTTAACATTTAACAACTGTAACTCGCTCAACATGTGATGGAGGAACCAATTTCCAAGCTGCGTTTCAGTCTCTTGATCAGAGACGTTTTTTGATATTCTAGGTCTCATCACATGGATATGGTATCTTTGTCGCTTGCCGTTCGTTATTATATTCTTCGCTTTCTCTGTCTCTCTCCACGTGCATTCTTGGCATCACTTTTGAAGTGTTCTTTACAGCACTGATAATTATCATTCTCATATGGAAGGATCACACAATTCATTCACACCTTGGAAAAGGTGATAGAGGACAGCTATCATGTTGATCTATGAATGTAATCTTGGAGTAACGAAAACTAGGAAAATTCTGGTAAGATTTTAATTAAATTTAATAGTAATTTTGTAAAATTAATTATAGTTATCAAATTTTAAAATTTTGCATGTTACCTGATTTTTATGATATTGAATCTATTTTCATTATTCGATAAGATTTTTTGATTTTTTTTTACCGAATTCCAGGTCCAAACAATTTGAAAACTACAACGCTATGATATGCTTTCATAAGCATTCTGTCCTTAAACGACAAGTAAAAGACTTAGTGTTTTGCACTTCATGGCAATAGTTTAAAAATAAGATGTGAGTCACTTATCAACTTAGACTTCATTTTTGCTCTTCATCGGACTGGATTTTCCACATCACTGAATAAAGTTAGATATTTAAGGCTGCAAAAGAAGTTAGATCCCAATTATGCTTTTCAATTTTCACACAGTATCACGAGTAGTGTTTAGTGTTGAAGGCATGAGACAGTACACTTTGCTTTTGCTTATATCTCTCAAAATCAATGTGTATTCATCATAACTTATATTATGAAAGTTTATTAGATGGTTAGATTTAATTTTTTTGTGATTTATAATATAGAAAATAGTGTTTTGGATTAATCACATTGTAAAGATTTGGTCAATTTTTAGAAACAATTAATATGATTCATTCTCAAAATAACAATCAAATATGAAAATCTAATAAATTCTTTAAAGTATCAAATATGGTTATTAAAAGTTATAATTTTTTTATTATTTTTAATTTTATGTTATACATAATCTCAGTTATATTATAATATTATATATATATATACTATATATATTTACTAATGGTTTAATTCTTGATTTTTCTTAAGATGAATTTTTGTAAGGATTTAGCCGTTATAAAAGGAAATGAAATTGTATAATTTCATATAATTATTTAAAGTTGTATTTTGTTATTTATAATATTTTACTACCATTTTGATTAAGTGATTTAATTTTGATTATTTTAATAAAATTATATTAGATTTATTTAATTCTAAATTTATCAATTGAGAGGATCAAATCACTCAAGATGCAAATCTATTTTTGGGTGCAGAATTTGAAGAAACTTTTGCACCCCTAGAAATTTCAAACTATGATGCAAATCTATTTTTTAGTGTAGAACTTGAGGAAATGTTGCAGCTCTTGAGGTTCAACTGTGGGTAGATCCAGAATTACATGGATCTATCTTTGTTTTGAGCAAAACATTCTCTCTCTTTATATTTATATATACAAGCATATTGAATATTTTTGTTATTAATAATTTTTTCCTCTATGAAAATATTTAATTATTGTTATTATTAATATTTTTAAATGTTATATATTCAAACCAAGATTAAACATTGACATAATTACAAATTTCCCTCATACTTTGATTAGAAAGCATATATTAATGAATAAATTGGAATAAAAGATTCCTGAATTTCTTTCTAATATATGTTTTATGCTTAATCTTTTACGTCAACATTTCATGTTTCAAATATTTATATATATCTATATTAATTTTTTTATTATATTAATTATTTTTTAATCGATATATCAACTCCATTTTAAAAAATGAAATAAATTACACCTCCCTTATAATGGGAAGAGAAAATATAAGAATTTTTTTTAACTTAAAATACTTTATTTTTCTTCAATATGGATATTGAAAAATAATATTTTGTTTATAAGTCACACTTCAATATTTTTTGTTATTAAAATAAATGTTTTTCATCACATGTAAAAAACATAAAATGAATTCAACATCATGTAATATCAATAATATTACTTTCTGCCAATTCCATGTTAAATAAATATTTTCTATCAATTCCATGTTAAATAGGGAAGAAATACATATTTCATTTTCTGTTATTTTATTTCTTTATATAAAGTTGATGTAAAATTAAAGTGGAAATTCAAGTATTTTATTTATGGCCAATATCAATTTTTCTGGTTAATACTATTTTTAACTTGATAATGTAAATATTACGTTTTTATTTTTAAATGTAATGTTATATGACAACATCTCTCTCATATTGGCCCATAACGTCTTCCTACATGATATAAAAAGTAAGACATAATGTTATAATATAAGGTAATCTTACATTAAAAAAGAAATTGATAATAAAGCTAACAACAATTATTAAGATATTTCAATATGTTGATAAATATATATTTAACGCATTAAATTTTATATTCGTTATAGCATGTGTTAAATATACGTTGATCAATGTGTTTAGACACATTAAGATATTTATATACATGCAATGATTAAGAAATGTTATTACTATAAAATATTATAACTAGTCACAGTGATGACTACTTTTAGTTAGTTTACATTTCAAAGTATGCAAAGCCATTTTTCCATATCTTTCTTACTCATGGTTTATTTATAGCTAATTTTCCTATTCAAAATAAAAATAGTAACAAAGCACCTTACTTTCCAACCCATAGAAAACAGTATGATGTTTTTTAGCGATCAAGGTTGTCCAAAAAGAAAATTGTTTAAGAATTAACATTGTTCAACGAGAAAAATCTTAGTCATTATAAAAATATACTTAATATAAGTTAATAATATATTCTTCGAGACTCAAGTTCATTCAACAACAAAATTCTAAACCATTATAATAATATGATCAATATATGAGATCACCATATCAATTACAAGAGTTCAATCTAGTTGAAAAAGATAACCATCACTCTTCTTAATCACTTATTATAATCCTAAATAACAAAATTCTCTCCCTTATAAAAAGGTTTTCATTAATTCTTTTATTCAATTTCATACACCCATTTATTCCGAAAGAAAAAATATGCAAGAATGGTTTTCATTTTTTTGTTGGGAGAAGTCAAATTTCCCTATTAATGAAACTATCACAAGTAGCTAGTCGTTCAAATAGTAAGTTCTTTTAACTATAAATGATATAAATTGATTTTATCTAATAAAAATAGAAACCAATTAAGAATGCCCATGAATGCCCATGTTAGTTGAAAAAAAATCCTTGTCTTGATTGGCATAATTTGTAAAATGAACCAATAAAAGAATAAAAGAAAATAAGACAATGTGGATATGAAGTCTAAGGATTGAATAATATGTAATCTTGATTGGCATAATTTGTAAAATGAACCAATAAAAGAATAAAAGAAAATAAGACAATGTGGATATGAAGTCTAAGGATTGAATAATATGTAATCTTAAGAAACTTGTTATTTAATATTAATGGATTTCAATATTATGGCATAAAAACTCTAGATAATTCTCATAAATATTTATAGCTCATGAATAATAACAAACTAAAATATATTGTTCTATTGAATCACATGGTTAATAATGGAAGGATGTCATCAAAGATAGGACAAAAATTTTATGTAGACCAGCTAATGTAATTTCCATTATGATTAAATATGAAATTACTACAGAGATGATATAAAGTTGTATCTTATTTTCATAATTTTTAAATGGAAATTTACAAAGAGATTCAAGGACTAACATTTATCTATATTCTCAACCTAGTTCTAGTGATTTGTTTATTAATTCACTCACCTTATCCAAGGAGTTGTATAGAGTTTATTAAGAAACATGATGTCATTTAATGTAAAGACATTGTTGAGAATTGCTTTGAGGTTCTAGATCTGATCTAGATGAAACATCTATCTGTGTAAAACAATTTAAATGTTAAAATGTAATTTCTTATATTTACCAAGTTAGTATAGGGCTATTTAGTTGCTTTTGCTATTAAATGATTAGATATAAATATATTATTTAATAGATTTTTGTTAGTGTTAGATGCCATAAAAAATATGTCGTTGTTATGTATTTAACGCTGAGAAGGGTTATCTAAGTCCTAATAGTTTCTAATTCACTACCGTACATGTTTCTTCTTATAAAATTAACATGGTAACATATTGGGTTTGTAAGAATATTCACAAAGTGGAGAGAAAATGGATTGTGGAATAGTTGATATATTCTTTTAGTTGAATGTGGATGAAGAATGCCTAAGAGGAGGTGAAACTGATTCAAGTTAGACTTGACTACAATTAAAACACCATGAAGTTAAATGGATTGTGGAATAGTTGATATATTTCTTTAGTTGAATGTGGATGAAGAATGCCTAAGAGGAGGTGAAAGTCATTCAAGTTAGACCCGACTGCAATTAAAACACCATGAAGTTACATCTGCATGTTCTAGTTGCAATTCACAACCAAATCACAAATAATGTATTATTATTCATGGATTTATTTTATTACAACAAGTTCTAAGGGATTATCCTTTGATTGGATTGTCATATATTATTTTCCATGCAACCTTTAATATTATCTAAGTGGAATTCATCTTTAACAATGTGGTTGAGGATGTGATTGTTGGGGGTGACAAAAAAGACATTCAACGGTAACCTACCTCTATTATTCCCTACTTGGTGAGAAGGAACCATATCATAACTAGGAGAAATAGTGCATGGCTCTTCATCTTGAAGTTCACTACAATAGTTCTTGACTTCAATATTGACCTTACCATGTCAATCTTGTAATTCATTTTTTGAGGATATGAATCCCATTGAGCACATATTTGCTTGGAGAATCAAGATTAGTTAAGAAAGAGATATATGATCCTCCAGCCATTGATGATGACTTATTTCTGAATCTCTATTGCTATGTAAACTATTTGGTTTTTTCTATTTCCAACATTTTCATAAACATTTTCCTAAAATGGTTTGTACATGTAACCAAGGGCAAACACAAGGATAAATTCTCATTGGAATAAACTATCGATTTTGGTATTTGAGGATGAAAACCTTCCTACAAGTCTAAGGATGTTGGGAACTAGTGGATAATGTTTTTTCAAAAATTTCTCAAATAGTTCTTTTTATCATGACTATAACAACCCTTGGTTGATTTTCCATGTAAATAAAAATAAGACCAAGGTCATGGGACACGTATTCCAAGCTTAATGTTGGGTAAACATTATAGTGGGAATCACTTGTGGTATATTTATGGCTATGAAATTTGGCAAAGGCATTGACAAAGGAAAAGAGGAAATCATTGAAATTTAATTGTGGAGAAAGGGAAGGTGAAGAGACACAAATATGCATGTAAGGAAAATTAGAGAGAAAATGAAGGGAAATGAAAGAAGAAGGAAAAAGGAAAGGAAGAGATTAGATATCAATGATAAAAAAGGCACCTGAGAAACAATTGACATTTTTTCTCATCTTTTGATCAAGATTGGAAAAGGAGAGAGAACAAGAACTTGGACAAGAAAGCAAGTAGAGAAAGGGTGTGTAAGAGGAATCTTAGACAGTGGCAAGTAGGGACATAAATTAGATGTGGATTGCAAGTAACAGTGTGCTTGTGAGATATATCATGTTGGGATTCAAATGCATGGTGCATGCATTGGTTTATTGTTTATGTTTGTTGTCACATGGCATGGGATTTTCCTAGATTGACAATGGTTTCAACTTTGCCTTGCCATTTCCTAGATATCCATGTTGTAGTGGGTTCTTTGTTTGGATTTTTGATTGGTTCTCAAGTTCCCTATGGTTGTGGTGTAGAATTCCTTGTAGATTCAAACTTATGTAACTTGCTAAAACAAAATACTTGAATCTACTTTACTCATTACTGGAAACAAATTAATCGTTCGAGAAATCACAAAACATGGGGACAAAATTCAATTACATATGCTTAGAGATTTATCTATGGGGAAATCTTGTTTCTCAAAACCCCTTCCTATTTGTATATTGCATTAGATCAGAAAAATAGAGAAGAAAACACAATGCTTGTTCAACCTGAACAATCTCTGCATAAGTACACTCTATCTCACTGCTTCACAAGTTGACTCAAGCCAATACTTAGCCAATTCTATTGCATGCCAAGATCCTATTCCCTTGCATTGTTTCTCAAGGAATTAGCCCCTATTAATTAGGGAAATCCCCATCCTAAATTGTGCAATCCCTATAGGCCCTTCTCTGACTGCATGCACCACCTGTACAACTTAAAAAATTATACAACTAATAGTACATTTCCCTTGAACTCCAATATCAACTGGGTAACTCAAATTTCATGCATGCATGAGTTAATTATGGTTTCTTTGTCAATTAACTGGTTGAACACATGAAGTTGCACCCCACTGGTAGACCTCTTACTAGTTCCTCCAACAGTTAGAACTAATTTAATTAACATTAACTCAGTTTAATTGAATTAAACTATTACATTTCAAATTAAATTCAACTTAGGCTCCTAAAATTGAGGAACCACTCTACATGACTCGAGTTAGGCCCTCAACTCAAATTAATTGAGCCAACTAGGTGAAATTAACTTAGTTAACTCATTCTTGTTGTCTTATGATGTGGAATTACAATTTTCTCCTAATTTAATTCAAGGGAAAATTAAATCAGGATTCTTTTGTCATCATTTCCAACACTCCCTCTCAACAAGAAGTGGATTCACATCTACCCCAATCCAACACCTTTGGAATGTACTACATGCAAAAACTCTCACTATTTTTTATGCTACTCCAACATCTGCAACTGAAGAGCATAAAAAAAAATAAAAAAATAAAAATCATTGAGTCAATATGCAATTGTCTACTCAGAAAATTGTGTTGTTGTTGACTCTGCTAGTGAGCCCCCTACTATGTTGTCAACACTACTCTGTACTCCTCAGTATCTGACTGACGTTGATCCTCTTGCTACTCAATATTGTGGGGAGGGGTAGCAAGGTAATGACCCATGAGACAAAAACACCTCAATGGACCTTGCCCAAATTTTTGCAACTCTTAGGAGTATTGCTTCACATCGACCCACCTCACACCTAGAGGTATGATTTCATGTGCTCCCTTTGCCCACTTAGCTCTAAATTTCCCTCTACTATAGTTCTCTACTTGAGTGGATGTTTCCACTCTATCTCCTCTCTGCTTCTCCAATTGCGGCTACCCCACAAGTTATTAAGGCTACTTTTGAGGCTCTATTTTGAGAGGTAAATTATGCTCCCTCTCAACCACCAAGTCTCTAACCTTTGCCTTTCTCCTCAAGACTTTTCATGCATCTTCGACCTCAAGTGCATACAAGTTCTTGACTCACACACTGATTTTCTTCACCTCTCCTATGGCAATGTGCCTAAGGAAAACCTTCCCTTTTTTAAATATCGCATCATAGCCACAGTCTCCTAATACCGCGATGGAAACAAGATTCTTCTTTAGACTCGGAACAAACATCTCATCCTTGAGTTTGAGAGGGGAGCCAAACTCCCTCTGAAAAGTAATTGTACTGATACAGGTCATGTTATACCTCTCGTCATCTCCAAAGTCAATGTTCTTCTTGAGGTCTTTCTCCTCCAACTCATTGAAGAGATCTTTATTCTCGTCATGTGGAAGGAGGGACCATTATCTAGATACCACATAATTCCCATTACTATTCTTGCCATATAGGCAATGATAGTAAAATCAAGCTCAAATTGTGAAGCTTGAGCTTCCCCTACTGCTACTACTCCAGACTCCTTCTTGCTTTCCTTCTTCTGTGGACATTTCGTAGCATAGTGCATGAATTCATGATAGTGAAAGCACTTGCTATTGTACAAGCCTTTATTCTTTCCCTCCTTGCCTTGGGACTTCTTTCCCTTGGATTTATTTCCTTTGTTGAGTAATGCAAAGGTCCTCTTCCTCTTCTTTGGATGAGGTCCCATCTCCGTTGTCTTGCCTTATTTCTTCCTACACTAGATCATACTACAATCACTCCCAATTTGGTAGCTTCTTCCTCCCATTTAGCTTCTTCCTAGAAGCGTTAGGCTCACCAGATCATATTCAACAATAGTAATACCAACAATGCCAAGTTCATCTTGACATTGGGTGAACCTGTACAGATACTTTGGTATTGTGTCTCCCTTCTCCATCTTGATTTTTCGAAGCATGTCCCTCAGTGCTAGCTTCTTGTGGTAATTTTTGTTTTGAAACAAGTCTATCAAGTCTTTCCACGTTGCATATGGAGTATCCTTCCCATGGATATTCAAGGCAATATGATCTCAAACTTCTTCTAGTATAAACCTCCTCACCTTTGCCACAAATTTCTTCCACACTGCTAGATATTGAGCATCAGTTGTTGGAGACTAGGAACATCATTGTCTATGAATTCCTTCAAACCATTGTCTTCCAAAACTTCCTCCATCCTATCCTTCCAAGAAATACAATTCTAGCTACCCTCAAGTGCATACTTGAGTCTCAATCCATAGAACAACATCCTATTGGCTCTAAAGGATGATCCTGCAAATTCGATTTACCTGCAAAGACAAACTCGAAAGCTTCTCTTCTATTTTGATTCTTACTTTGATACCATGTAAAAATTATTTGTAGATTCAAACTTCTTATGTAATTTGCTAAAACAAAATACTTGAATCTACTCTACTAGTTTGGTATACATATTAAGAATATTGAAGCTATAAATTGTGAGTTGAATTGTATAAAATAACAGGGTGATCAAAATCAGGGACAGATGGTGATCAGTCATGTACAAGAAGAAAATACAAATAGTGTAGATGGAAGTAGGTATCAAAAAGGGCATAGGATGGACAAGGATGATATAGTGGGAGGTGTTAGATCTTTGGATACACCAAAGAGAAGGGGTATTATTTTATTCTAACTCTGGTTTTGAGAGACATCATCGTCATTATGCTATCATCCTCACAGGGGAAGTAAGAGATGGTACTTGCCAAATGAGTTTAGGAAATCCAAACCTCCTACATTTGATAGAGAGATGAATAAATCAAAAGATGCCAAAGCATGGATACTTGGGATGAAGAAGATCTTCAGATTGCACGACTACTCAGATAACATGAAAGCTAAGATAGCTACCTTTAGTCTCAAAGGAAAAGCAGATATTTGGTGGGAAGATGTGAAAAAATTTAGAGGCAATAAAGAAGGGAGGGTTTTGGACGATGTTGAGAGACTCTTCAAGAAGAAGAAGTACGTGTATGAAAGATATTATGATAGAAGGGCCAAGGATTTCTATGATCTCAGGATGAAAGTGACAAGGAAATTATGTCTTTGTGTGAGAAGTTCAATGTAGGTGAGGGAGGACATGGGCTTAAGCCTGTGAAGTAGAAAAATAAAGGTAATGGTAGAGAACCATTACAGTATTGAACTTGTGGTGGAGATCATCACTGGAAGGATTTCCCTTTATATTAAAGTGGCACAGTGGATGTGTGGCAGAGCCTTAATGCATCTTGTCGTAGAATAAGCTCATGCTTCAAGATAGAGAAATGGATAAAGTTAAAGTGTGTGGAAGCACTTTAGGCCGAGGAAGCTCCATGGAATTTCGTTTATCAGATGCATACATAATAGTTGGTTTCTAGTTACAACTAGATTCGTCATGGGAATGGGAATCCCTTGAGAGATGATATGTGTAGGTATTTAGTTGCAGAGCAGCATGTTGGGTATAGCAAGGCAAGGTAACTCGTATATTTTTATATTTATTTATACATTGAAAATGATATGTTTATAGCAGTACAATGCGGGGAATTGCATGCAAAAGAGACTTCCATGAAATATTGAAGAATGATCGAGTTGAGATTTCCTTTGTAAGAACTAGGAATCATGGGGGTTGAGTCATGGTGTCTAATGAATGTATTGCGTTGTTGGTGTTTTGTGATTTGTGATTTGTTTGTGCTTGATTTTCGGTTTTGATTGTGTCTAGTGCATGTCCATGCCACTTTGTTTATGGTGTTGTATTATTGTTTGGTTTTCCATGTTTTATTTCTCTTATCTTCTTATTTACTAATATCTACCCAATTTCACCTCCATACCAGGGTAAACATGAGAGGAATAGATACTATGACATGATCTGACCTCTTAGGTCCCATTAAGGAAGTAGGGTTGATTGTTGAAGACAAACTGAGATCTCAAAACATCCTACAGGGACTACAGGTCACTTAGAAGTTGATTAACCACCCCAGGTAGCCAAAACCTAAGTTGGACACACTTTTCTTTGACTTGGGTCCTCAAGCACTCCCACAGCAAACACTCCATGTGGTTGTATGCCTCTAGCCATATGCACAAGCCTAAATCCATGCGGTTGCAACCTCAAATGTCCAATTCAAAGCATGTGGTCCTCAATTGCCTAAATTCCATATCAGCCTCCTGACCATTGCCTAGAACTCAGTGAGACTTTCCAAAATGATAAATAACATCAAGACAAGATCATTCATAGAAAACTTGATCAATGACTTGATCTAACCAGGCCTAACCATGACATTCATTTCGTCAGACATGTTGAGGACATGTAATCTACAGGTCATGAATGCATATTTAAACATAGGGTTCTGAGAATCATCAAGAACGTATAATGCCCTCTCATAATAGTTTTAATAACATTTATTAGCTCATGTACTCATTAACCATTCATCAACAAATCAAAATACATCAAGAGTCGTAGTCAATATACATCATATAACCAATAAATGGACATCATATACACCATGATAGAAAAACCGTCAAAGCCACATAATAACAAGTACAATTACTCGTGAAAATACAAGAGAAAAGAGATATTATTAACATATGAAAAATCCAACCAAGTCAGGGACTTCCACATACTACCCGACCATAGCTTAGGCTAAACCAAATCTCTCTTTCAGTCAATCACCCCTGCACCATATTCCAAGCGTGAATGTGGGATCTCATGGAATAAACCAAACCATGGCTTCTAGAGGCTAAACCACCTCAACCCTCAACCAATGATTCCACCTCACGGTCACAAATCACTAACACCAACTAGATTGGTCTCTATCCAAGTTGTCCAGGGCTCCAATGTGTTTGTCCCAATCTTAGCTCCAAGAACTAATAACTCAACCCACAACCTTCCAAGGATCTAGAGAATTTGTCCAACCCAACTCCAGTACTAGTAACTGAACCCACCAAGGGATCCAGAGCATTTGTCCAACTTAGGCTCCAAGACTAGTAACTCAACCTAAATTGTTCCAAGGCTCCAAAGTGTTTGTGCCAACCAATGACTCGAGGAACTAGTAACTCAACCCACTGCCATAAGGAACTTGAGCACCAATAAGAAACACCAAGTGGAAAATCCCACAGCACCATGGTTATCCAGGAAATGGAAAATATAGGCAAAACCACTATCAATTCAGGAAATACTCCATGCTAATAAAAAATATTAACCAGATAATAACATCCGTATACCATGCATCCATAATCAACAAGGAAGATTACACCTGCAATTTGTTACTTGCAAATCGATGCAGATATAGTTGTTGATCCACCTGTTCCCTTGCACTTTCTCGCTTTTCTTTTCCTTCTTTCTCCAAATACAATGAAAACTAGAGTGCTCAAAGCATGCTCCAACAATGCTCCAAGATTTCTCTAAGTGCGCAAGAGTACGAGAGACAGAGAATAGACAGAGAGCTCCACCATAGAACTGTCAAAAGTTGTGAACTAATCCTCAAAATCATTTTTATCATTGAGGCCTCTATTTTCTTCTTTTCCACTAATTTTCCTTCAAAATTCTCCTCATGCAATTATGTGACCTTTCACCTTCCTTTTGTCTTGTTTTCCATTATTTTCATAAACAAATTCTAATAAATGTCATTTTTCCTTTTCCAATTTCCATAACCATTTATTAATCACCATCAATCCCTAACACTATGCTTTTCTCAACATTTAGCTTGGAATATGTGTCCCATGACCTTGGTTATTATTTTTATTTACATAGGAAATCAACCAGGGGATGTTACAAACCCCTCCCCCTTGGGGGAACACCATCCTTAGTGTTCAATCAAACTTATAAACCAGAAAACACATGTTTCCCATGGAGATTTATAACACAACTTGATTCAACATTTACAACATATAATATTGTTAAAGACATAACCAACATATCATGAACACCATACTGCTTATTGGAGCTTTATAACACATCTTGATGTGGTATTTTCGTACATATGCATATACATAAATATAACCAAAAATACACCATCAAAACATATACCAAAATAAATCCACTCAACCTACGAATAGAGAAGGATACATATCATGCATCTAATAATCCATCTCCCATGTAGCTTCATCGGGCCCAAAGTGCTTCCATTGCACTTTAACTTGCTCAATTTCTCTATTCCAAAGCATGAGCATCTTTCACTGCAAAATGCATTGAGGTTATAGTTGGGATTCTCCTTCGAGTTCCACCTACAATATAAACTAGTCAATCACATTATCAACATATTTCATATACTTCTTAAGAAATGGCATATGGAAAACATCATGGAATTTCACTATTGGAGGTAGTGTAAGTCAGTAGGCTACTAGTCCAATCCTCTCAAGAATATTGAAAGGTTTGCAATACTAAGATGTTAGCTTGGCACATTATCCAATCCTTAAGGATCTCTTCTTGGGCTTGATGTGAAAGTACACATGTTCCCCAACTTGAAACTCCTTAAACAACCTGTGTTGACATGCATAAATATTTTTCCTATCCTATGATACCTTTAGATTTTTCTTAATAACCTGAAATTCTTATTCCATTTATGTCAACATGTTCAGGTCAATCAATACCTTGTTCACTAGATCACTCCAACTGATAGGAGTATTACAACTCTACCCATAAAGTGCCTCAAATGGTTTCATCCTTAGTTCCTCTTGACATCCTTTTTTTATGCAAACTCCACTAATTCAAGATACTATTCCCAATTCTGTTGTTGATGCATAACATACATTATAAACATGTCCTTTAGAATCATGTTGATCCTCTCTTTCTATCCATTTGTCTACAAATGATAAGTTGTGTCGAAGGCCAACTTGGTACCGAAACCTGTAAACAACCCTTTCCAAAACTTGGGAGTGAACTTGTCATCTTTGTCTAACACAATCTTCTTAGGAATACCATGTAACCTCACTATCTCCCTGATGAAGACCTAGGCTACCTCACTAGCTAAATGAGTAGACTTCACTGGAATGAAGTAAGCTACCTTATTCAACCTGTCAACCACAACCATAACAAAATCATGTTTTCTAGTTGTCCTTGACAAACCTATAATGAATTCCATGGAAATGACCTCCCACTTCCATTCTAGAATTAGGATCAGATATAATAAACCACCTGGATGCTTACATTTTTCTTTTACCTATTGACAATCCAAACATCTCACAACAAACTATGCCACCTCTTTCTTCAAGTTCATCCAATGGTAGAATTTTTTAACTATTGTCAATGTCTTCTGATATCCCGGGTGACCTAAATATGGCTTGACATGAAATTCCTGAAATATGCTTCTTGAGCTCACTGTTGTGTGACACATAGATCATGTCCTCTAATCTAACCAAACCATCTGATGTGAGATGATATTCAACATCTTATTCACATGTACCCTTCTATTGTAACATGTGCTTAAGTTGTTGGTACCTATCATCTTGTTGTCCTACTTGCAAGATTCAATCCATGTAAATCTACCCCATATGAACTCATAGATGTTATGTGATTTACCTACACTCTTTTGTTAAGAGCATATGCAACCCTATTTTATTTTACGTGAATGTACCTGATCTCGAAGTCAAACTCACTAATCATAGCTAAACACCTAGCTTTCCTTGGATTCAGATTTGATTGGTCAAATAAGTATCTCAACCCCCTATGATCACTCATCAAGATGAATCTCCTACTAAGAATATAGTGCCTCCACACCTTCAATGCATGGATGATAACTTATAATTAATTAGGGGATTTTTTATGTCTAAAATGGGCCTCCTAAGGAAATTATAAAATAATAGTGGAAATAATAAAATAAGATTAGATTACATCATCAAATTTTAGAGGGAAAAAAGAAAAAACCATTTTTTCAACTCTTATTTTTAATTTATCTCCCCATGGGCTTACTCAAATTTCAAGTGGAAACACTCATTGGATGCATAATTTGATTCTTCATCAAAAGTGTACCCATGTTGCATACTTTTGATGGACCTTGCTACATGAAAAATGATAAATAAATGGAAAATGTGATCATAATCATGTTTTTTCATGTATTTCTCATTTTTCATGTAGCGGGGTCCATTGAAAGCATGCAACATGGGTACTCCTTGGATGAGGAATTACATTTTTCATCCAATGAGTACTCTTGCTCGAAATTTGAGTAAAACCTTAGGGAGATAAGTTGAAAATACAAGTTCAAAAAGTAGTTTTATTATTTTATTATTTTTTACTCTTTTTACATTTTTACTCCAAATATTGTGAATCATCCCCCATGGTTGACATCATCATCTTGAATCCTATTATTTCTTATAAGGTTTATTTTGGTTGAACATTTTTTTTTAGGAGGCCCATTTTAAACCTCAAAAATCCCCAAATGCAAGACCATGTGTCACATAATTATGTTCATACTCATTCAGTTTCCTTGACTTATGGAATACTACTTGTCCTTCCTGCTTTAGGACTCCACCAAGTCCTTTATTACAAACATTTGTACATACCACAAACTATTTTTCTTGGATCTACAATCTTCAATACTAGAGAATTTGTGAGCAACTCCTTCAACTATTCAAAACTAGTTTCACATTCCTCTGTCCATTCATATTTCTTCCCTTTTCACTGCAAGAATGTGATAGGATAGGAAACCTGTGAGAATTTCATGATGAACCACCTATAATAACCTACTAACCCCATGAATAATCTGACCTCATCCACATTCCTAGGATTTTCCCTCTCCATGATAGTTCTGATCTTTTCTGAGTGCACTATTATACCTTCCTTGGAAACTACATGCCCCAAGTAATGAACCTATGACTGAAAGAAACTACATTTACTAAGTTTGGCATACAATTGATGTTCTCTTAAAAATCTCAACACTATTTCTAGATGTTCTGCATGCTCTTCCTCATTCTTAGATTATATCAATATGTCATCAATTAATACTATCACAAACTTGTTCAGATAAGGAAGCAACACATTATCCATCAAACACATGAAAGTAGTTGGAGAATTAGTTAAACCAAAATGAACCACAACAAACTCATAATTCCCATACCTAGTCCAAAAATTAGTCTTGTAGATGTCCTCTTCTTTGATGTGTACCTGATGATATCCTGATCTTAAATCAATCTTAGAGAACATTGCTTCACCCTTCAACTAGTCAAACAAATCATCAATCCTCGATAACAGATACCTATTCTTGATTCTTACCTTGTTCAACTTTCTATAATCAATGCACAACCTATGAGTACAATCCTTCTTTTTCACAAATAACAGTTTTTCACCTCAAGATGACAC
Organism: Pinus taeda; assembly: GCA_000404065.3. NCBI lineage: Eukaryota > Viridiplantae > Streptophyta > Pinopsida > Pinales > Pinaceae > Pinus > Pinus taeda. The sequence continues at coordinate 169,526 of APFE030189295.1, forward strand.
ACTTGGCCTAATGTATCCCTTATCAAGCATTTACTTCAACTTCAACTTTAGTTCCACCAATTCTAGAGTGCTCATCATATACGGTGCCTTTGATGTTGGTGATGCTCTTGGTACCAACTCAATAGAAAATTCCACTTCCCTATGAGGTGGTAACTCTAAGATCTTTGTTAGAAATACATATTGAAACTACTGCAAAACTAAATACTTCTTCAAGACTTCAGCATCCTCAACATTCTTCCCTTTTTCACTGGAAATATGAACTGCAAACAATGCACACACTTTCTTGCTATTGCGCTTGGCCTATATAGTTGTAATCATCCTCACTGATGTAGGCTTTTTCTTACCATGTACGATTATCTTCTCTTCATCATCATCCAAACACTCAATAGCCTTATCATAACAATCCACCTTAGTCATGTGAATATACAAACAATCCATATCCAATAGCATATTGTATCATCCCAATAAAACCACATTTAGATGCATTGATGTAGACATAACATTCAACTCAAATGCATAAGCTCTTACCCAATGATGAAATTTTTTATTAGTACCTATAGCCAACTTCACTAACCAAGACTCTTCATGCAATTTTTTATTCAAACCACACTTATCCACCAGGTCAGGACTAATATAACTATAGTTAGATCTAGGGTCAATCAAAATAGAAACAACTTGATCAGAAATCTTACCTTCCATCTCAATTATAGATGCATGATGATCAAGCTACCTGTCATCCAACATTGCATAAATCCAAGGAATAATTTGTCCATAATCCCCAACTATTTGTGCCTCCTGAGCATTATAGATTTATAGTCTGCCACCCTAATGTTGTGGACAATCTCTCCTGTGATGATCCTTGCCACAGTTCCAACACTGTAAAGCCTTCATGTCATCAACTTCATTGAAATTCTTGTGTGGTGTTTCATTCTCCTTATCATTAGTATCCTATGGTTTTCCTCTCTTCTTAACCAACTTTCCCTTATTATGCTCATTACCCTTCCAATCCTACTTAGTCTCAAACATGCGCTTTGATTTCTCATAATAGTTCTTTAACTTTTTTATGGCTTCCTCTAGCGATATAGTCTCATTAAACTCAATCCTATCTTTGATTGATATTAGCAATCTACTAATGAATCTTTGAATCTTTTATTTCTCCTCCTTAAGATAAAGAATATATCTCAACAAATCGAAAACTCTACTAGTGTACTCCTCATTGGTCATAGATCCCATCTTTAGCTCATAAAACTCCTTTTCCCTGTCATCATAGTATCTTTCAGATAGATACTTCTTCCTAAAAATTCTCTCAAACTCACTCTAAGTCAACTCCTCTTCTAGAATTCCCTCTAACATTCTTCACATCTTCCCACTAAATGGTTGCTTTTCCTTTAAGACTAAATGTAGCTATCCTGGCCTTCATATTCTCTGAGTAGTCGTGCAATATACATAACTTATTCACCCCAAGAAACCAAGATTTTTCATCCTATGACTTCTTCATTTCTCCATCAAATATATGGGGCTTTTATCTCTTGAACTCCTTTAGAAAGTATTGCTTCTCACCCCTCCTATATGGATGATGATGGTGATGACAATCGTATCTCTCTTAACCAGAACTAGAATAGAACCCATGGTCATTACCCCTCCTATCAAGTGTATCCAAGAACCTATCATCTATGATTGTATCATCCCTCTCAAACATGTATCCTAACTGAGACTTGCTAACATGTGCCCCATTAGTCCTTTACTCCTATCCATGAATGATCCTAAGCGGTCCCTATCTCTGTAACTCCAAGGGAATCTGAAGGATGACTGCATTAACCTCTACTTCTTTCTCATGTTCCCTAGCAAGTATTTCTTGCGACTAAACTATTTTGTCATTATTTGCCTTACAGCTCCTAATCTTTACTTTCAAACTTCTCAATGTGTCTGTTATTTCAGGGTGGTACTCGTCATCATGTTGCTCATCTAATCTGTAAGGAGAATCATGTGAATTGTAGTCCACCATTTTTCTTTTCATCTTTGATCCTCTACTTGCTACAAGGATACCATGTCAAATAAAACAAACATAAACATTATCAACATACCTCAGTGAACTTCAAGGGATGTTATCTCATCTGCAAGATCTATCTGAATTATCACAACACACACAGAGACACATATATAATAAAATCAACATATCAGTCATCTCAACATCGACATCATCAACCTCTACATAATGACATGACTGCAACAACGACCATCACAATGCATGCATAAAAAACACATATAACACTGACATGCATGCATGACAAACACATTTCACCCATCAAGTCCAAGTGTTGAACTTCAGAGCTTTGATACCATTTCGTAACCACCCCCCCCCCCATATTTACCCAATTCCACCAGCCTACCAAGGTAAACATGAGAGGAGGAGCTACTATTACATGACCCAACCTCCTACGTCCCATTAAGGAAGTGGGGTTGACTGCGGAAGCTCACAACATCCTATAGGGACTACAGGTCATATAGAGGCTAAGTAACCACCCCAAGTGGAAAAAACCTAAGTTGGAAACCCTTTTCTCTTACCTTGGTCCCCATCCGCTCCCACAACATGCCCTTCATGTAGTTGGAAGCCTCCAAACACATGCATAAGCCTACATCCATGCGGTTGTAATGTAAAATATCTAGTTCATAGCATGTGATCTTGGATTTTGAGCTTAAATTCTAGGTAAGCCTCCAAAACACTACCCAGAACTCAGTGAGACTTTCCATAATGATAAATTCCATTAAGGCAAATTCATTCATACAAAAATTGATTTAATAATTGACCTAACTATGCCTAATCATGATAGTCATTTCATCAAACATGTTGAGGACATGTAATCTACAGGTCATGAATGCATATTTAAACATAGGGTCTAATACTTATTTGAGAATTGTCAGGAAGGTCTAATGCCCTCTCATAATAGTTTTAATAACATATATTATCTCATGCATTCATTAACCATTCATCAACAAATCAAAAATACATCAAGATCCATAGCCAATATATATCATATAACTAGCAAATAAATAACATATGCATTATGATAGAGAAACCATCGAAGCCACATAATAACGAGTACAATTATTTGTGAAAATATAAGAGGAAAATATATCTTATTAACATATGCAAAATCTAACCAAGTCAGGGAATTCCACATACCACACAACCATAGATTGGGCTGAACAAGATATATCTTTAATCTAATCACCTCCGCGCCATATTCCAAGCATCAATGTAGGATCTCATGGAATAAACCAAACAAGGGCTTCCAAAGGCCAAACTACCTGAACCCTTAACCAGTCATTCCACCTCACAGTTAGACATCACTAACACCAAACAATTCGGTCTCTACCCAAGTTGTCCAGGGCTCTAAAGCGTTTTTCCAACCCATCTCCAAGACTAGATGTTGGCATTATGGCACAGGTTTGGAGCTATGGCACAGGTGTTGTCCTTGATGGCAACCTACTTTGGTAACAGATCTCAGTTCAGGTGCTCAGAAAGTAGAAAAAGACATATACGCAGGTTCATCTAGACGAAGGCGCGTATACACGCGGGGAATACTTTACAAAAGCACGTATATGTTGGTGATCATTCTTTTGGTCCATGGCAGTTAGATCTTGGAACTTGAACCTATGTTTTGGACCATGGCGTCTCGTCAATTGTGTCAATCCATTGTTTTGGGGTCACGGTATTGAAATGTTATGGTTTTGAACCATGGTATTGGGGAAGGCCTTGGACTATAAAAGAGGAAGGAGATCTTGTGACAAATTACCATCTGGATTATTATTGAAGATCTGAAAAAGTGCTACAGCTGGTATATTTGATGGTGACGCAAATCTGGATCTGAAGGAAGGAGGAACCTTAGCACAAAAGGAAGGATAAGGTCTATTCATGGGTCATAATCTTTAAGCCTAAATGATAGTATCTCTGTATGATTTTGATCTGCTTGATGTGGCACTTATCTGATCTATAATATGGGCTAATTAGTGATTGAATATCTGGAAGAGTGTGTTGTCCTTTATATATCTGTACATAGGTTTAGTAAAGCGAAGGTGCGTATACACGCAGTTTAAGGTAAGTAAAGGCGCGTATACGCATGTTGTTCCATACGCAGATGCGTATGCACGCAAGTTGCAGACTGTTGAAAATGTGTATATGCATTAAGCTGTGATCTAGCTGTTTCTGCTTATTGCTACTGTGTTTTGGGTTCTATTTCTGCTGTGTGGTTTCTGGTACAGTGTTTTGTGTATAGTTGTCAGAGAAGTATCTACTTGTTCCAGATCTAGGTGGTGAGAAGGAGATTGGTTAATTCTTGATGACTGTTTGATGTTCATGGATCCAGTTTGAAAATTGATGAAAAGTGGTCCCTGGAAGTAAGAGAAGGTTGTAGCCTTCTGTAGGCCAGCACCTACGTACTAGTATCTTGGCTAGTGCAAAAGCTAAAGGGGGTTGT
>APFE030189296.1:0-11666 GCA_000404065.3 Pinus taeda
TCAATTACAGAACTAACAACTATTTTAAATAATTAATTATGAAAATTTAATTACAATATTGCAATTATTTATCAACATCGTGCAATAGTTTTTCAAAATATTATAAATTTTGATTTAAAAGAATAACAAAATATATAATATTAGTGCTCTACATTCATACATTCCATTATCATATTTTCCTATGAGATGCCTTAAAGTGAAACATGGGTTTAAAGCTATCTTCATACTGAGGTTACATGTTTAAAATTAATGCCTAAAATTTTATTTCACATATAAATTAATTTTTTTTTTTTAAATAAAAATAAATTAAGCATGGCAAATCTCTCATGGTGTCTTAATTTAAAGTTATACTTTAACTCTCTCTATATATCTTTTAAATTTCAATTTATCAAGTGCTGAATTTATTAAATGTATATTATTATATTAATTTTTTTTTTCAAAAAGTTTTCACTTTCTCTTGGTTTTACAATTTTTAAATAAATTAAGTTTATTAATGTTTTGGAAAAAAATAAACATTAAACAAAATATTTTGAAATAACTAAATAAAAATCATTTTTATGTGGTTTTAAATTGATTTGTGTTTATGTTGTTTTAAATTGAATTCTAAAATATAAAACTTATATTAAAAAATAAAAAATTTAAAAAGAATCCTATTCTCCAAGTGGTCATAATTTTCAATTTGTTACAATATATGAACAATACCATGTTTACCAATACCCCATGCCAAAAAAACATAACTTTAATGAAAACCAAAATATTTTATAAATGTCTTACATTGATTTTAGTTTACAACATTTTTCACATTAACACTTAATATTTTGAGTATAACAATTACCCCCATTTCATCACCGATATTGTTAATAGGGTTGTTACAATACCATGACCAAGTACCATGGCTTATCAATACCATTTCCCAAAAAACCTAGAACTCATTTCAAAATCAAAATATTTTATTTTAATTTTATTTCATAACTTTTTTATACTCATTATGTTCCCCACCAAATATGTAAACAATCTATGACATTGTGTTTATTGTTAATAGCGTTCCTTACACTACCATAGGCCAATACTGTGGCTTATCAATACCGTTTTCCAAAAAACCAAAACTCATTTCAAAGTCAAAATATTTTAATTTTATTTTATTTCATAACATTTTATACTCACTAAGTTAGTCACCAAATGGGTACACAATCTAAAACCTTGTGTTTATTGATGGTCTATTATATGAGAGATCAATTTTTATTTTTTATTTTTTTATTTAAAACAAAATTCTTAAAATTTAATTGAGAGTAAATTTTGAAATACACAAATTCAATAGAGTAGATAAAAGTGACCTTGTTATGTTAAATTTTTATATTACGGTACTTTAAATTATATTAAGTATGCTTAATTTAGATCTAAGTATTGTACGACAATGACGATTAACGTCCGCTAAGGCTGATATGGTCTATGAGATCTTAAGAAAGAAGTGGTTAATTGGGATTGTTTAAAACTGTATTTTTGTGATAGAAAGTGAGGGAAAGAAGCGTTTGTAGGTCGTTGTAGTTTTTTTGACTAAACAAGTTGAGGAGGTTGGTCATGGGGAAAATGATTTTCAAATGAGAGTGGATGTGAGTAAGGGTTGTACAATCCAAGAGAAAGTATTTTTCATACTCAACTCTCTTACTTTTGCAAAGAAGGCATATTCTCTCGTGGCAAGGTATCTTAGGAATAGAACAAAGTCTCGTTTTACTCCAAAGATCATGAAAATTAGTTTTAATCCTTGAAATATTCATTCTCTTCTTAGCACACATTGAGATAGAAATGTAATTATGGTTAGCAACTATGGGGTCAATAACCTCCTTATAGTATCTTAACTTTCTTTTCTCCCCTAACTCCTTATCACTCCACAACTTATCCTTGAATTTGGAAGTAATGATGTTTTTAATATTATCCTTATTCCCCAAGATGATCTACTCCTTTATCTCCCAATGATGGATCTAGGACTTGGCATCCTTATGCCACCCTCGATTGAGTCCAAGGCGGTTTTGACTTATAAGAAATTTTTGGTAGTCCCTTGGCTTCCATGTTGTACACCTTCTTCTTATACATCAAATACCTAAAAATAGTCACGCATTCAATACGGGAAAGGCTATCCTCAATTAAGACAATAGGGTATATAGTGGTACATTAGTCATGAGGTTGTAGGTTATGAATTGCTTTTCGATCATTTCAATACTTCTCCATGACTCTCTAGATATAGTACAAACCCATACTCACATCCATATAAAATAATAGGGGTGACGAGAGTCTCGAAGGGGAAATTCTTTTACTCCAAACCCAAAGATCACTCATCTTACAATATTTTTTAAGCCCATAGGAAGATTTCTGACCTCCTATAATCCTTTTCTGAATGCTACAGTTCGAGTTGATGTGATAGTGGATGCCCATAACTCAATATTGTGTTAGGGTCCTATGATTGAAAGGATGAAATGATGATAGAATATTTTCTTTCAATATATCAAATTTTAAATAATATTACACATTGCAAATGTTTCCCAAAAGAAAAAATAAAAAATGAAAAGAGTGTATGTAAAGATAAAAATAGAAAAAAAGAATTAAAAAAAAAAGAAGATGAAAAGAACCCCGTGAAAAGAAAAAGAGTGAAAGTTATGCAAATTCAAATGCCACTAGGAGAAAAATAGTTTTGTTTTGAAAAATAAGTTAGGAATTGTGTGCACCTTGTTTTAAATGCCATAATCATATGTATTTGTTTGAATCAAACAATATAATCATTCTCAAACACATTTGAATTTTTGTTGTTAGACTAGACAATAATTTAACCAAATTGTTTAAACTTCGTTAAAATTATGTAGATAGGTGAAATTATTGATCCAATTGTTTAAGCTGGATTAATAATTTAAGTTTGAAGGTTAGAAATTAGATTAGGACAAATCTCTCCTCCAAAGGAAAATAAGAAGGGTCTACACATTTAAATGTACCCCTGGTTTCTAGCCTTTCTTTCCAAAATTAGGATGAAAAACATTAAAACTTTATTATTCATGCTTTAAAGAGATATAAGATTTGTCCTAACTTTTTGCACCTATAAACAAAAGTGAAAAATGACAATATGTTATGTCATCTAGAGGATAAATGGTGGGCCCAATCTAATATGTGTGTCCTTTACGATGGTATTCCATAGTCCTCAATGCTTTTCATTCCTTTGTGCCCTTCGTAACATTATCGATGGATAGGGGGTCCGAAAAGGTGGTTTCCCTCATCCTGACTGCACCTTATGTGTGACCCTCTCGTTCTTTCGCAACCCCCTCTCAATACTGTATACCACCCTCCAACCCTCTGAAAACTACCTAACCCTCTCCTTCCAACGAACGGTTCCCTGCACCTACACCACTAACCCCTCCATGACATGTGTCTAATAGTTTTCCTTACCCGTTATGGATTTAGTATTCATATAAGTTATGATTAAACCTCCTAACAATCCTGCACCTTTAACGAATTATTACTTAACCATAAAAATCTCGTTATCCATTACTATTACACCCTTTGTTGAATCTAATCCTACACCAATGACGGCAAGGAAAGGTATAACAACTCTCGACATTCAAATGTTCACTTCAATTATAATCATGTTGTTAATGATGAACGTAAAACATGGCATTGAAAAACATATACCTTTTGTGGATTACATAACCATAAATTTTCTAAGCGTTGGAAAAGAATAACAACACCCAAAATGAGGAGGCATGAAAGACCATCTCAACAAAAGGTAAAGAAACATCATAAGAAGATCTGGAGGAAGAAAATGTATTGCAATCATTGCAACAGAGGTGGTCATCCGAGGGCCACATGTTGGAGTCTCCATCCAAAGTAGCCCCTTAAAGACAAAGTTTCGGTGTATGAACGAGGTGAAACAATTGTTCGACAAGCAAAACCACCATAGGGGGATGAGCCATTCATAGGGATAAGTGAAAAATGGTTTCTAGATATCTTAGATTGTCATGGTAGTGATTTTGTAATCATTTGTTGCATTTTAAAATGTAAAAGTGATGATGTGCTTTCCATCACTTGTTAAGCAACAATGATGTCTCGTCTTGTTTTGAGTTGCATGATAAACTATGAAAGTGATGTTGTGTTTCGAGCACTTGTCAAGGAAACAAAAGTGTTTGGCCTTATTTTTGTAAATCATGTGATGCAGTGATGACGTGTTTTCCATCACTTGTTGAAGCAACAATGATATGTACCTTGTTTTCGTAGCTCGGGTATTGTCTCCATTTTGATGTAAACTTGACCACCGAGTATGTGTTATAAAATTGTGGAAAGTATGGGATGCTTGGGTCATTAATTGTTCATGAAACTCAAGCATGTAATTTTCAAAAACAATGTACGATAGGTTGCACATATTGCAAGTGTGAGCTCATTGCTTAATGCTCTGAAGAACAAAGGTGAAGGAGATGGACGCATGACCTTTTTCAAGGTGCTTGTGATGCAGATAAGGTATAGAGCAGTTGCATAATATTTTCCATGCCTTTGGAGGAACAAAAGCTTCTTAGTGGGGAGCATTGATCTAGGTGGCTCTAGGGACACACGCTGGAAAAAGAGGGCTTATGGAAGCTCAAACCAAGACCAAAGCGTAGATCTTGTCGTCCTCATCACAACAGTGTGAAAGATTTGTCAATCTGAGCTCGTATGAGGGAAAATTAGCCAGTCATATTTTTGGTCAAAGTTGGGCTATGGGCCAGGTTTAAGTGTCTTACAATTTGACCAACCTCGAGGCATGAAGCCTGCATACCAATTCTTTCTTACCCTTCACAACAAAGCCTTCATGTTGCTTGATGTATATATGTTCTTCTAGATCCCCATGAAGAAATATTGTCTTCAAATCCATCTATTCTACCTAAAAATCAAAAGAAAAAACAACATATAAAAGTAATCTAATGGAAGCTAACTTCGCAATAAGAGAAAAAATATCACCCAAATCATTTCCTCACACGTGGGAATAACCTTTTTCTAGCAGCCAAGCTTTGTATTTCTCCATCTTTCCTTTTTCCTTAATCTTCTTCTTGAACACCTAGTTACCTCGAATGGGTTTTTGAGCCAGCAACTCCACCAGATCCCAAGCCTCATTTTTGTCCAAAGATGCCACTTCATCAACCATTCCCTCCTTCCAAATTTTTCCATCATCTGAATCTACTACCTCCTTGACAATTCTAGGATCATCATCAGTAATAGATAGAGAAAATGTTGAATAGAAAGTAGATAGACTATAAATTTATGGCTTCCTTCTCTCTCAAACTAATCTTCTCAAACATGGGAATCTTCCTCTTCTAATTCTTGTTGTGTTGTAGAGTTTGATTCTTCCTCCTTTAGCTCAAACTCTAGATTTTGAGGTTCCTCTGGTTGGAATTCATGGTTAACAACATCTTTCATCTCTCTAAATGCCACATCTTGGTTGTACACAACCTTCCATGTTTCCAGGTTCCAAATTGTATAACCTTTTAAACCATCCTTATACCCAATAAAGACGCACCTTTCAGATTTACTATCCAACTTGGTTATTTTCTGATTTGGAACATGTACATATGCATCATAGCCAAATACCCTCAAATGTTAAATAAAGGGCTCATTACCAGTCCATACGTCATGTCGAGTATTATCCTCCAATGGTGATGAAGGTGATCTATTAACTAGGTAACGTGCAGTCTCTATTATCATTGCCCAAAATTCGCATCCTAACCTGGTGCCATTAAGCATGTTTCTTCTCGTTTCCATCAACTTCCTATTCATTCTTTCTACAACTCCATTTTTCTAAGGTTTTTATGGAGTAGTCTTTCATCATGCTATACTGCACTTCTTATGGATCTTCAAATTCTTTCTTGCAGAACCCTCCACCATTATCTCTCCTCAACACCTTGATCTTATTCTCTATTTAATTTTCCACCAAAGACTTCATATTTGTTCTCGAGGAAATGTATCCATATATTCCTTTATAATTCATCTATAAATGAGAGATAGTAGACATACTTTCCGAGTGATGAAATTGACATACGTCCAAAGACATCACTTTGGACAAGCTCTAATATCCCTCTCGCCCTCTTAGAAGCAGAGGAAAAACTCACCGCATTATGCTTCCCATACACATAATGTTCCAGGAAATCAAAATCCAAAGAGAAATTAGACATACCTTCTACCTTACCATTACCATGTAGTATTCAAAGGCCCTTCTCTCCAATATGTCCGAACCTTTGATTACATAACATGGCATTTTCTCGAGAGACCACTAGGGTTTTTTCCCCACATTCATGAACCACAGAACTATTACAACCATCAATAATGTTACTAACAAAATTCTTATACAGAGTTCCAATGTGAACTCCCCACATCAATACCAATGATCCCTGAACCATCTTGTAAGTATATTTCTAGAAAACTATTTTTAAAGCTACATAATGCATCTTTCTAACAAAAATCATATATCTCACCAATGCAGGAATATGAAAAACACTAGGATGTATTTGAATTTTCTGTGTCCAATGATTCTGGCCTTCCTATCAACCCCTAAGAAGATGCCACCACCATCATATTTCTCATACTCGCAGAACCACTATCTATGGGGAGTGAAGTTAAATGATGCACCAAAGTCAATCAACCATGCCTCATGATCTACATGTGTACCTGCAGAAGAATCCAAGTACACATTTCCATCTTCATCTGTGGTGGTTTTCTCCTCTAGAGAAGAAGCATCATCAGATCCCTTTCCTTTCATAGGACCTTTAGATAAATATTCCTTTTTATATTTTTCTTCCTTTCCACATTTCCAAAATACCTTTACATGCTTACATAGAGAATTAGATATGTGTCTACATTTAGATCTCCCACTTGAGGGCTTAATTTTGTTTATTTTCTGGAGCCATCCTTGTAGGATGAGACTATTTTATAAAACTTCAAAATAGCTATATTGCTACCTAGAACAACAACACGACTATTCCATGAATCTGGTAGAGAACACAACAAACTGATGCACTTATCTTCATCTAAAATTTTTATATCAATAGATAAATGCTAGCTTACCACGACTTTAAGGTGTTTTGATGTGAGTCTCTGTCCTTCATCCTCAGGTTATACAACATTTTTTGTAGGAATAATTTGTTTACTAGAGACTTAGATTAGTACAAATTCCCTAACTTGAACAACAAATCCCTTGGCGTTTCTTCCCTAGGCACATTAAACAATATTGAATCTAAGATAGATAACAATATTACCCTTTGTTCCTTCTGATCCAACTTCACTCAATATTCTAATAAAATTTTCATTGGTTTAGTAATCGGATCTACCATGATCCACTAACCTTTATCCCCTTTCAAATCCTCCATCTTGAGCTTTCACAAATCAAAAACATGATCATTATATTTCTCGATATCTATCTTTCCACTTCTGAGCATCTTCTTTCAGCGCAACAATTGATCTCACATATCTTCCACTAAACATGTTCTACCATGGCCTCGAGCAAAACCCCTCAACAATAAAGGCATCCCCTTGAATCTGAAACAACTGTGATACAAATGTATCTTTTAACCTTGTACAGAAATTACCTATAAATGAATTCTTAAAACAATAAAATTAAATAATGTTGAGAACATAAAATAAATATACAAAGATATTTTTCCCTAGATATAAAAAATGGGACTATCAGATTGTTTTTTCATTATATTCCTTTCAACGTTATAATAAAAATATATACATGTTGAAGAATTCATAAACCCCAATCTATTAACCCTGGATTATAACATAATTGTAGTTGCATTGACGATATCTACAAAATACCATGGGAAAAAGACCATCACGCCCAAAACCATGTGAAACAATAGTGCACAAATCCATGGGTAGGTCTACCTAGCAGCTTTGGATCCCCCCATCCTTAGGTCTGCATATATATAGGAAAAAATTTTCTCTAGGAACTGCTCTGGATCCTGTACAGAGGGGCTATCACCCCCCTCTAAACCCCCCAATAGGGGGGAATTTCACCTCCCATGTGACTCCCCTCTTGTAACCGACGCAATGAACAGGGGTCGTTGTTGTTGCCCCAGACCCTGTGTGCATGCCAAAATTCATGGAAAGAATATAAAAAACACCTAACATCCTATTTAGATCTGAATATATTCTTTGTCTATCCTATGCCACCCTGAGATTCTACATTATAAATTGAATTTGTTGCTTCATTTCCTTGAGCATATCTGACCCAATATGCACTTTTTTGACTAGATCATTCTATATGATAGGAGTATTGCAACTCCTCCCATACACTGCCTCAAATGACTCATCTTTATGGATTCATGGTATCCATTTGTCTGTAAACTCCATAAATGGAAGGTAATACTCCCACTTTTTGGGCTAAAACATCACATACATCCTCAACATATCCTCAAGGATCCTATTTTTCCTCTTTGTTTTCCCATTTTTCTGTGGATAGTTTGCAATTTTGAATGGTAATGTTCTCACCAAACCTTTAAATAATTCCTTCCTAAACCATGAAGTGAACTTAGCATATTTATCTAAAATAATTTTCATGGGGATACCATGTAGCCTCATAATCTCCTTTTTGAATATTTGTGCCACATCATTAGCAGAATTAGTGGAAGTTTCTACCACTAAATGAGCTATCTTCCTCAGCTTATCAATCATTACCATCATTGCATCATGTTTCTTAGATGTTTTAGGTAATCCTATAATGAAATCCATAGAAATTACCTCACACTTCCATTCTAGAATTGGAATCGGCTACAACAAACATGCTTGATTCTTACAATAGACTTTTAGTTATTGGAATTATATGAATTTTGAAACAAAATCAACCACTTCCTCAAATTTGATAGTAATTGTACCTTCTAATGGCTACAAGGGTCTTTCAATACCCTAGATGGAATTATTAAGGATTAACATGAAACTCATTCATTATTTTCCTTTTTAATCCATCACTAGTTGGCACATACATTATGCTTTTAAATCTAATTATGCTATCATTAGTGAGGTGATATTCCTAATCCTGGACATCTTGTAACAATTTTTCATTAACTTGCTAATAATTTTCATCTTGTTGTCCAACACTTTTGACCCTTTCTATTATGTTTATTTTATAAGAACATATAGTTGTCAAGTCTCTCAATTGAGTTATTCTACATAGAGCATCAACATATGTATTTGATTTTCCTTTGATGTACTTAATCTCAAAGTAAAGATCACTGATCATGGTCAACCATTTTTATTTCCTAGTATTCAACTTCAATTGTTCAAAAACATTCTTGAGCCCACTATGGTCTATAATGAGAGTCAATTTCATACTAAGGAGGTAACCCTTCCAAATTTTCAAGGCATGAATGATGGAACTTAACTCAAGGTCATTAGTTACATAATTCACCTCATGTTCATTTAATTTCCTTGACTCATAAAGTACTACATGTCCTTCCTACATTAGGACTCCACTAAGCCGTTTTGTGCAGGCATATCTGAACACCACAAAATCGTTGTCACGATGTACAATCCTCAACGCTCGTGCATTGGTGAGGAATTTTTTTAATTTCTCAATTATCTTTTCACATTAAGTATTCCACTCAAATAAGTTTCCTTTTCTCTACAAAACTATGATTGGATGGCTTATCTTGGAGAAATTTCAGAAAAATATTTTGTAATATCTCGCCAATCCTATGAATGATCTAATAACATCCACATTCTATGGAGTTGGCCACTCCATTATGGCCCTGATCTTATCCGGATCTAGGGTTGTCCTTTCCTTGGAGACAGTATGACATAAATAATGTATCTATGTTTGGGATAAATCAAAGAAGTTGAGCTTTGCAAAAATTTTGTGCTCAATAAAAAAATCTAACATTGCAGCCATATGGTTTTCATGCTTTCATGCTTTCCTTGAGTACACTAGTATGTCATCAACAAACAAAATGACAAACCTATCCAAAAAAGGATGAAGAACATCATTCATTAAGAAAATAAATGTGGTAGGGGCATTAGAAATCCCAAAGAGTATGACTACAAACTCATAATGCCGATATATTGACATGAAAGAAGTTTCACGAATGTCTTCCTCCCTAATCCTTACTTGATTTTATCATTACCTTATGTCAAGCTTGGAGAAGACTACGAGTCTTCTCAATTGATCAAATACATCATCTATCCTTAACAATGGCTACTTCTTCCTGATGGTCGCCTTATTTAACTATATATGATCAATGCATAATTGAAGGGTTCCATCATTATGTTTTTATAACTAATACATGTTCTCGTCATCAAGACACACTCGGCCTTATGTACCCTTTGCCCAGCATTTGATTTAGCTATAACTTCAGCTCGACGAACTCAGGGGTACCCATCAGATAGGGTGTCTTGGATTTTGGTGCTGCTCCAAGTACCAATTCAATAGAGAATCATATCTCTATGTCAGGAGGTAATCCAAGAACCTCCACTAGAAGGACATCTGTGACTACTACAAAAGAAGGCACCTTCTCAATAGTTCCATCTCCTCATTCTTAATATCATTGCAATTTTTCTCATCATTAGAAATATGTACTACAAACGATGTGCATCCCTTTCTGTTGCTACGTTTGGCTTGCATTGTAGTAATATATCTTAATGATGTAGGCTTGATTTTCCCTTCTTTCTCCCTACTCATTTAAGCACTAAGTGTCCTTCTCAAGATAATCCACCTTAGTCTTCCACATGTACAACCATTCCATACCCAATAATATGATATATGAACCTAATGGAAATGCATTCTAGTGTGTTGTTGTGGGTATGCCACTAAGTTGAAATGCACATGACCTTACCCAATAAGTGGCTTTCCTTTTTGTTTTGGTTTCTAACAAACCAACCATGGTCCTCCATGCACTTTCCTAGCAATATTTCATTTTTCAACATGTTCTCAGTCTACATAACTATAATTATAACATGGATCAACTAAAATGGAAATAATATGATCATGCATGTTACCTTCCATCTCAACGATCTATTCATGGTGGTCTTCCTAGTGTTTGTCCACTACTATGTAAATTTTAGGCATAGTCTAGGCTACCTCACCCATTACCAAAGATTCTTGGTTACAGCATATATTTGGTTCAAAGTTTTTGATGTGGGAAAACCACTTTTCTATGGTTTTCACCACATGTCCATCATTTTAGTGGCTCTTGACCTTCAAACTTGACATCTTTTTGTTCTGAATGTTGCACATTTTTATTAACATTAATGTTAATTTTCTTTTGGAATTAGGTTGTTAGCGTTACATACTTAACGTCCATTTTCTCTAAATTTTTCTTAGGCCAATCCTTATTTTTGCCAATGGTGTTCTTTTCTTGACGGCTACTCTTAATTTCAGGTTTGATTTTTTTTTCTCATTGCATTATTTTAGTTTCTTGATAGATTTGTTCGGAGTCTAAGCCTTTCACAACTCAATTTTATCACTAAATTCCATGTACAACCTAGTAATAAACCTTTGAATATTGGATTTCTCATCTCTAGTAGTATGGTACATACCTCAATAATTCTAGGAACTTTGTGACATATTCATTATCTGATAGTTTCCCCATCTTGAGTTCATATAACTCTTTATCTTTTCTATCATAATAATGTTCATACAGGTATTTCTCTCCTAATAGCTTTTCAAA
>APFE030189310.1:7945-32081 GCA_000404065.3 Pinus taeda
AAGGCATCTCCGAACTTGCGTTGGACATGAGGTAGGCCTTTAAACACATTTGTTTACCACTATTTATAAAGCGCATTTAGAGAAAGATAGTGTCTGGTTGGTTTGTTTGTCATTAGGTCTTCATTAGATTCTAGGAAGGTCTCTCTTGTCCACAAGATCGACTCCTTCCGCGTGACAGTCATCTATAAGCTTATATCTAAAGTAGTGGCGAACAGACTCAAACCTCTTCTCCCTCTCCTCATCTCGCTAGTGCAGACAGGATATGTAGAAGGGCGCCAGATTCTGGATGGCATCATTCTCTCCCACGAAGTGATCCACTCACTCAAGATAATGAAAAAACCAGGTATGATTCTCAAACTAGATCTCTCCAAAGCTTTCGACAAACTCAGCTGGACCTATATCAAACACATCTTACTAGCATCCGGCTTCAATGCTACCTGGACTTGATGGATCATGAATCTCATTTCCTCCCCCTGCTTCTCCATCCTTCTCAATGGATCCCCCTCCCCTCCTTTTCAACCTTCTCGGGGTATTCGTAAAGGAGATCCTCTTTCCCCATTCATTTTTGTTCTCATGGCTGAAGGGTTAAGCCGCCTTCTTCATTCTGCCTCTTCTTCACACTCCTTAAAGGGCATTTCATTGCATGGCCAATCCCCTATCACTCACCAATAGTTTGTCGACGCTAATATGCTTTTTGGCTACCCATCAGTACAAGAAGCCTCTGCCTTTAAACTCCTGCTCAATCTCTTTTCAGAAGCCTCTGGCACCACCATCAATGCCTCCAAATCCCAGCTCTTTTTCTTCCACACTCTCGTTCTCACTCAGAGGAACATAGCCAGGATTCTGGGTTTTTCTATAGCCAAGCTTCCGTCGAAATATCTGGGAGCTCCCCTGTTTGACTCTGCTATCAAACATGCCCCTTGGAGGACCCTCCTTGACAACTTAGAAACCAGGCTCTCTTCCTGGACTTTCCGCTCCCTCAAAATTGCTAGCAGGATCATCCTCATCAAATCTGTTCCTCAAGCCATGCCTCTGTATATGTTCTCAATTTTAGCTGCCCCGAAATGGGTTCTTAGGAATATTCGTAGTCTTCAAAGAAATTTCCTTTGGGGCTCCTCAGGCCACAACAGAAAATGGGCCTTGGTCAAATGGACGGAAGTTTGTCTTCTGAAATCAGCAAGGGGACTCAGCCTAAGGGATCCCCTACACAGCAACAACATCATGGGTGCGAGCATATGGTGGATGTGGATCTCTAAACCGCATACTCCCTGGGGTCGTCTCTGGCAGGCCAAATATGCTCCAGGAAGTTCAAAAGAGGAGTTAATTCGTTTTAGTCCAACCACTCCTGGCTCGCTAATTTGGAATGCTACCAAGATACATAGTGGTTTTGTTCAAGCACACAGCTTCTGGGACATTCACTTAGGCACCACTGCGAGATTTTGGGAAGATTCCTGGCAACAACTTTTCAAACTTGCCTCTCTCTTTAACAAACCCAAGTGGAAAGAAACCATGCAGCAAAATGAACAAATCCATGTTCATCAATTCTGGAAACAACAATCTCCCCAAAGCTTTCAACTATGGAAACCGGAAAATACTTGGCAGGCCAATAGGCAGGAGGAAACCTATGATGAGATTGATCAAGAGCTCAATCTCAGGAGAATCAAACTCTCTGATCAAAAAGACCGCTTGAGATGGGGATTTACTACCAAGGGGATGTTCACCACCAAGGAAGCATATCATATCCTTCATCACCCCATTCAGATAATAAAAGATCAACTATGGGATCAAGTTTGGCAACCAAAAATATGGCCTAAGGTCTCCACATTCCTTTGGCTTCTTAGCAAAAAAAGGATCCTCACATGGGATAACTTACAAAAGCGAGGATTTATTGGGCCTTCTAGATGCTCCAACTGTAATCTTCACTCAGAGGACACTAATCATCTCTTAGACACTTGCCCTCTAGCAGCTCAAATGTGGGAGAGAACAGCACAGTGTAATAGAAGAACAGGCAAAAGAGAGGGAGACATCATAAACACTATCAGAACCTGTCCACGGAAGCCTTTCCAAAGTCCTTTTCTCAACTCTCTCTGGAACCTCCTGCTGGGTTTCGTTTATTGGATAATCTGGAAGGAAAGAAATAGCAGGATCTTCAAAAATCACAGTTCACCTCTGGACTCTCTTTGGCTTCTTCTCAAGCAGAATCTTCAAGAAACTCTAGCTCTCACACAATGACAAGACTCAGACATGCAAGTCTCCCCTCAGGAACGCCTCATTCTTGCCAACTGGAATTTAGATCTCACCACTATAGATCTCATCAAGACCAGTAATTCTACCCACTCTGAGTCTGCACACTCTTGGTCTACACCATCCATCCATCCCTACAAGCTGAACTTCGACGGAGTGGCTAAGGGCAATCCTGGGCCGGCTGGATGTGGTGGCATCATTAGGAACACGGAGGGTTCTGTTCTGCATATGTATCATGGTTCGATGGGTCGAGACACCAACAACGCAGCCGAGATTGAAGGCTTATGGCAAGGGTTACGCACAACAGAAACAGAGAATTTGCTCCCTTTAGAGGTTGAAGGGGATTCTCAAATTCTCATAGAAGTTGCCATCCGAATTCAATCAGGTTCCTCAGCTGCAAAGATAGCTTCAAGTTTGAGGCTTCTCAGTAGACTGGAACAAATCGAAGAATGGCTCAAAATTCCTCGCAGCATTTCCTTCAAGCACATCCGGTGAACAACTAACAAGGTTGCAGATAGACTGGCTAATCAAGGGGCCGATCAGCAGCTCCCCTTCTTCTCTGGTCTGTTGAATTGTTCCAATGATCCACAACTCAAAAGCGACTGCACTCTTCTGGTGCAACAAGATCTCTCCCTCCCGGATCCGGGTGTCTGACGGCAACATAGGTACGTGGCTAGTGGTTAGGACGGCGCGTGGTTGATCTTCACCGCCACACATCCTCTCGCGGCTTCGGTCATAACTCCTCCTCTGCTCCAACTTAATGAGACTTTAATGACGCTAGTACATCCATTTATGCCGGTTAATTTCTTGATCATGGTGCCATCAACTTGCCATAATCGCATTTTCCCCTCTGCTCTGGCTCCTCCTCCATTGGAATTACAGCGGTTTGCTCTCGTCCTCTCTCAGGAGTAAACCAGGCTTTGCTTCACTGGAGGAGCTTCTGGCTTTGCCCTGAAGCCATCCTCTGTTTCCCCTGTTCTTTTGCTTGCCACCCGCTTGCTGCCCTGAGCACTGAAGCCAAGTTAGTTTTTATCCTTTACTGCTTCCATCGTCTTCCAAGAAGCCCGGATCATCTCGCCTCTCCAGCTATGCCGAAACTACGACAGTGGATGAGTTGCAGGAGAGGTAGCTCTCGAGGGCAAATTAGGCACCAGGCTGCCTCCTCCACGACAGAATCTTCAACCTCCTACTCGAACATTCGCTCAGACAAGTACCCTGCTACTCGGAGTGGATGGGGTAGGGGCAGAGGATTACAGATAACAGCACCGAGCTCCTTCCACTCCATGACCAATGCCGCTCGGTTACGTTTCCCCTGCATTCATGGCACTTCTTCCTTTATGGTCACGGTCACCATTGAGCTTAGCGAGCTCAATTCAGGTCAAGTGGTTGGTTCCCTCAGAATGACTTCGGACAGGCCGACGGAAGATGAACCAGGCCCCATCCAGACAAACCTCGATCAGAGCAAAGCTTCAGGCTCTGGCAAAGGCAAAGCTTCTCAAAGCATGAAGAATTAGGCGGGCTCCTCTGATGACGACGATGATTACAAGTATGGATGTCGCATCACCGAGGAGCTGCTTGTTCCCTCTCCTGATGCTTAAATAGGTTGGTTCTTTTTGGTTTTCTTGGACTTCAGCCAATTCAAGAAGGTTCACTCATCACTGTCCTAGATACTACGACATATGCATTAGCTCATATTGTTAGTTTCTCATACGAAAAGGGCATTCTGCTAGCCCTCAGTTTTCAGTTTCGGTCGCAGTCACAGTTACCTTTGTTTTCAGTTATGGGTTGTCGCGTAGCTGGTCACAGCTACCAAGTCTAGTTTTACTGTTTTGGTTGTCGTATAGCTCCGGTTTAATTCTCAATTCCAAGTACAACAATCGGGTTCTCTGTATTTTTGCCTTACTCATGAATAGACTTTCTACAGTTCTTGAAGGCAATACTCTCCTGGATTTTTGCATACAGATATGTTATGCTTGTAATCATGCCGCATTTTGGGCTAGCTCTACAAGGTCAAGGCCTTGGTGTAAAATATTTTTGTATTAATATAGAAGTAGCCTTATTAAAAAAAAAAGAAAAAAGAAAAATTAAAAAGTGTAAAGAAGTCATTGAATCTAGAGAACTTTTAGGTCTAACAATTTCTCAGCACTCTATTCCCGGATTTATGAATTTGCCACCATGCTTATCACTTGTCTAATTATAAAGCTTACTTTGAACAATGAATTTATACACATATGTAGTGAACTTTATGCTTATCATTAATTGTTACATGAATTATTGTGGCTATACAAATATACATTCAAATGTATGCATATTATTTAGTTATTATATGTTGTATTGAATGTTTAGCTATAGTGTTTTTGGTTGTTGATAACGTTATATGTCATTTTGGTAATGAAATACCTCGATTTTTTAATCAATTTGGCATTAGAATTTTGTAAAGCGAATCTGGCTTTGATAGGATTTACAAACCATTTTAATAATGATATGGCCTTGATTTTTTATTTAAACTAATGTTTAAGGAAAATAAATTGGATTAGCTTTGGAAGGTTGAGTTATGTACTTATTATTATCCTAAGGATGTTTTTACTTTTGATAATAAATAAATATTACTTCATATTTAAACTGATTCATTCAGAGAGATGTCATGAAGACATGACAATAGACAAACTATTATATATCTAAATATTTACATTACAAATAGTGATATTGTTAGACAAACCTGAAACTTGATGATTCAAAACTTTAGAGCATTGCTCTCTCCTTAAGAAAAAACAATCATGATTCTCATTTAAATCTTTGAACGCAAACCTTTTGAATTCACATCACATTAAGTTTCCAATCAAGAGTTCAAAATTCAAATTAGGATTTTCAAAGCAAAATACAAATAATCACTTATTTTAACACATCTGAATAAGTTATATGTGTTCTTCTCAAAATCAAAACCGTACATTCACCATCCAATACACCCTTTTCTTATTTTCATTAGAGAATTTTGAGGTCTAAAATGGGCCTAAAAAAACGTACAAACAAAATCAAATTTATAAGAACCAATATGATTCAAGATGATGATGTCAACACATGGGGATGATTCACCATTTTTGAAGTAAAAATGTAAAAAGATAAAAAAATAAAAGAATTAATTTTTCCACCTGTATTTTCAATTTATCTCCCTATGATTTTACTCAAATTTTGAGTGGGAGCACTCATTGGATGTCGAATTTAATTCCTCATCCAATGAGTACCCATGTTGCATACTTTCAATGGACCCTACTACATGAAAAACGTGATTGGAAACACATGTTTTCGTGTATTTCTCATTTTTTGTGTAGTAGGGTCCCTTGAAAGTATGAAACATAGGTATTCCTTGGATGAAGAATTAAATTTTGCATCTAGCAAGTGCTCTCGATCAAAATTTGAGTAAAATTGTAGGAAGATAAGTTGAAAATACAAGTTGAAAAGTTAGATTTCTTTTTTCCCTCTAAAATTTGATAATGAAATCTAATCTTATTTTATTATTTCTATTATTATTTTATAATATTTCTTAAGAGATCCAATTTAGGTTTCAAAATTTCTCAATGTATATCATTTTAAGATGATTTGAAATTTTAGTTTTACCAAATAAAATAACCACAACCATCCATTCCAAAATTTAATAGTTAAACATCATTGAGGAATAGACCTATAATATTACCCATGATAATTAAAAAATAAATATTAGCTTCATACCAAAATTCTAAAAAATTAATGTCACTATTAAATAGTCTTCTCCAAACCCATACATATATGAGGAATAACCCTAGTCTTCTCCAAACCCATACATATATGAGGAATAACCCTATAATGTTACCCATGATAATTAAAAAAATAAATATTAGCTTGATATCAAAATTCTAAAAAATTAACGTCACTATTAAATAGTCTTCTCCAAACCCATACATATATTCCACTACTGCAACCTACAAAAATTGTTAGTTTCGGTTTTAAATGAGCAACCTTCAAAAAAAAGTTAGTGTGGGTTATAGATTCCATACATTTTGATGCATATAAATTAGTTGAATGGTATTTAGGCAAACCATGCATAAAATATATGCAAAGTGGCAATTTTTACATGCCTATGCAATTTATCATTCGAGCACTGTTTATCAACCGTGAATGTGATAATTAAAAAAAAAACTAACAGAAAAAAGTTTCTGTTTTACATCTCTGCATTTAGTTATATATATATAATTGGGTAAGATATATGGGTTACATAATTCTCGGTCAGATGAAAAGCAGATTCAAAAATCTGAAAAACCTTCAAAACACTGACTCTCAATGTGTAAACATTTAATACCTCAAAACTGTCATTTTAACCATTTTTGCCTTTTGTAATTTTATACAAAAGTCACCGGAAAATATACTGAGAAAGGGTTAAAAATAGGAAGTTCATGTAAGGTGTGTATGCATAATAGTTGGTCATGTAGAATCCTTACCCTCACATTTATGGTGGGAATGCTCTGCATTTTTATTCAGAGGGAAAAAATAGAACATTTTTTTATTAAAAATGAAGAAGAGTTTTACATTTTAGTTAGATTATATTTAATTTATTAATATTATTGAAGAATAAGTCCGAAATATTAAAATCAAATTCAAATACAAAATAGAACAGCTCTTAGAGAAGAGAACAGCGATCAAAACTAAAATGAAATACAAAAATAGACATCGAAACATAGAACAGGGCAATGAAAAATCTCAAGAAAAAGCAAAAAAAGCTGTGACCACCCTTATGCTCTGTCTACACTGGCTCTTACATGCCATTAACAAGGAAGAAAGGAAAGCTGAACATATGTTTACTTCGCTTGGTTCGAAAGGTACTCCTCACAACAAGAATATCTATTTTTTATCCCTCTCTGATTGCAAAGATATTAGCTATGAGGGACCAAAGTAAAGGTAGGGGTGCCAGCAAATCAATGCAGAGCCTGCCAGAATTCTATCAATGCCGGGTGATAGGGGGCTCGCCCTTCATTGGGAAATGAGCCAATTCTGAACGGAGGGGGAGAGATATAGATGATTAACCAAGTTGTTTAATAAAGAAAAAAGAAAAAAATTATTCGAACCCAAATTCCTGCATATGGGAAGCAAAGCCACAACATAATACATAGGAAAATGTGAAAACTATAAGTTAGGAAATTGTCCAAGGCTCTCCAGCCCTGTGATTAATGTTAAAATTGCGAGAGTTCTTAGTGATGTGCGGGAATTTTTCTTTGCTCCGTTTGTGGGTCGTGAAACAGGGGATTTTCCTTGGTCTGTACACCGATGAATGACTGTAATATTCTCCAGAGTGTTGGAAGGAAATAATTCCAATTACCTGCGAGAGATTTAATGTAGGTTCTAGAATTTATTGACAATGGGAAAAGCTTCCTGAAAAAGCCACCGCTCCATCGATCTCCAGAAAGATTTTTATCCTGTATAAATACATGTTTGATCAACTAATGAAACCAAATTGTTAAGTTCTGAGTTCTCAGTTCATTTATTGTGTTCTGTGTTTGAGTTTCCTCTGTCTGATACACGGTACAAGTGTTCAGGATATACGAATATGTCAAACATTTCACATTTTAATGAAAATGTTTTGGTTTTTTTTTTTCTTAATAAAAACTCTATTAAAGTTAATAATCGGAATAGCTATTAAAATTACAAAATTTATCAAATTAGCTATTAAAATTACAAAATCCATCAAATTTAAAGGGTATGTCAAATTTGAAATTCCTACACTGCTTAAAACTGGCCCTCAGTTCAAGGCATCAAGTCATATGAGATCCATGCAACTGACATAATGCTAAGGTATCAGCAACGGGATTTTTTCAAACAATTTGTCTATCAAAAACGATTGAAAATTTAATTACAAAATTTTCAGAAAAAAAAAATAAAGATCAAATTCATTGCAAGTATCAAACAAATAAAATAATTTACATATCATATGTGATACATTAAGAGTCGTCCGCTTAATTCAATAAAATACCTTATTTCCAAAATTCTTAAGCCTACCCGGCCTATCAAAGTCCTTACAAATTCCACCTAACAATAAGGAGTTTAAAAGTTAATAATGGAGTTGAAAAGTTTTTTTCGCCTTTTGATCAATCTTGAAGTTTAGTTGAAAATTTAGAAATTACCAATTTTTTAAATTATATAATTCAAAAGCCTAATATTTTTATAAATCCTAACTCAAATCTTACATCTAAAACCCTGCTTTGAACAATTTAGAATTGAAATTCACAACATTCTAATAATAATCATCCAAAATGTCAAAAACTAAATAAAAGGTAGTCTCCTCCCTTTCCAACAGTGACCAACCGTATCACACTAAGGAAAACGCATTGTATACTTCAAAGCTCAAACAAAACATCGTTATCCTTTCCTGTCTTATTATTCGCATATCATCCTCCCACCGATCGAGAGATGATTCGGAGAAGTTGATATACGTTTTTTCTTTATTCAATCGACACTCACCTTCATTTTCACATCATGATGGACGTGGTGAGCAAATATTTGAGCAAGTAAGTTAGTTTTAATGATTTTTTTAATGGTGCGTAAGAATATTTATCATAATTTAGTTGTCAAATCTGTAGTGAGAATAATTATTTCGGGTTGTTATCAGTCAATATAAATTGACTCATCACTTTTATTCAAAGAAAACCATACCACCTGGAATAATCAAAAAACTTTCACTCCTATCAAATACTTTTTTGTCTAGGCCCTTAACCTGTTTCCTTAAGTCCTAAAAAAAAAACTCTTAACTAACCAAAAACAGAAACTGCTTTCATTTAACAATCATATATATAATTTTATTTGAAAATAAAATCTATTTTTTATTCGAACAAAACACATTATCATACCATAATAAAAAATTTCAGATTTAATAATAATAATAACGACTTTTGCCGTTCTGTGATTTGAGGTAATTAACGGATCAATATGTAAATTCGAATTTAAAATATTTTAAAGTTTGACACAATAATTTTAAGTAATATAAAAGTTATAGGATAAAAAAAATATATTTTCAATCAATATAATATGTCTACACATTTTTATTGAGAGATAAATTATATTAAATAATAAATTTAGATTATTATTATAATAAAATATTAAATTTGAGTTTATTATTCCTTAAATTAAATGTAAATTTAAATAAAAAATAACAATGTTTTTCCTAATTATCTCGACTAAATTTAATTTACAAATATATCCATGGTTAACATTACATAGTCCATTACAACAAATCAAATATCTTGAATTTAATTGGAGTAAAAGATTAATAACATTTTTTCAACTATCTAAACTAAATTCAATTTACAAATATATCCTTAATATCTCTTAAACTGAGCTTAAAGCCAAGGTTAAAATAGATAATAACATTTTTTTCCAGCCATAAATATACAAGGACATACAAAATCCAATAAATAACAGCCAAATTAATTATTTAAGATTACTGCTATCATGAAATACCGAGTCATTTTACCCTTACATGATTATTCTGAGTTGCCTTATACTGTATGAGGCAACAATGCCTCATACAGTTGTACAAAATGTATATTATGTAATGTTGCTTCGCAACGAGATGCCCTTCCGCTCGAAAATATAATATAAAATTATGCATCACAACAATACAAGTTTTTTCCGATTGTCTGACAAAGACAGTCGCCACAATTACGAACGATATGGCAATTTGGCGGAAGTCTATCCCCTACGGGCACGTTCTCAGCGGGGAAATTAGGTGTATCTGTCATTCAATTATTGATCGAAATTAGCATAATAAATGCATTATTCCTAAATTTTAAAAATCTAGACAACTTGTCCCACTGGATTACAAAGATGCATGAATGTTCAATCCTTATCCTTACCAGGTTCAGAAGCAACTGCAGTCATCATCAAAAGGAACAGGAACACGATGACGGCCACTGCTCGCCGAGAATTCCACAGCCGAGGGCTATAAGAGACGACCTTTTTTCCCTGCAACGCGAGACGTTGTGGAGTCCTGGCACTCTGCAAGATAAATCTCCAAAGAATGGCGCCGAGTAAGAGGGAGGCCTTGGTCAAAATCTCCGCGGTGGATTCATTATCAAATGTGCTTGCGTTGCAAAATAAACCCCAAAGCAAAGGCGATGAGCATAGGTTTATTGTTAAGTCTTTGTATAGTGTCACGAACATCGCCCCACCAACAAAGATTAATGTTCCCAATAAATTTGCCATGATTGCTGGGTAATTAGAACTCAAATTACAATTCTGCGAAATTTTCAATCCACTACTTCTGTTTACTGAAAGAGTATGGACTGGTGCACTCTGTCATAAAAACAGAACTGCTGTAGAGTTGCTGCCCTTTATTCATGACGATGGCCAATCCGGATGAACCATATTCCTTGCTTGCGTTGTAAGTTTCTCTTTTCTGTTTCTATGAAGAGAGTCGGTGCGATTTTGAAATGATATTCCCGGGTTGCTCTATTATTTTTTCCTTTTTCTTTTTCGTTGAAGAGTCGGTTGAATTACCAGGAAAGGGCATTGTTTTTATTTTGAAAATTTGAATATCACATTTGTAGTTATGATAATGTTGATGACCAGCATCTATTAACCATTATAGTTTTTATATCAATATACTTTTAAAATTAATGGAGTTTTATTACTTTAAAAGGTTAAGAAGGTTAGACAAATATTTTTGAAAAATATATTGATTGTAAGCATACGATGAATAATGGAAGAGGAATTTTTGTTTAAGTTTTATTTTTTTTAATGTTGTAAATGTGATACATTTTTTCATTTAGGGAGTTTTATGCACTTACCAATGTTTTCATTAAGAAATTTATAAGAATTTGTTCTTATTTTTATGAATGTTTATTTTTATTTTAAAGATAGTTAAGACATATATTTTTTTGTTTTAGATATTGGGGTTGATCACTTCCTTATAATATATTAATTTCATTTTTCCTTCTAACTTTTTATCACTCCAAAATTTCTCCTTAAATTTTGATGTAATATTTTTAATATTATTCTTATTTTGCAAAACCGTCTCCTTCTTTATCCCTAAATGGTATAGCCAAGAATGGGTATCCTTATACCATTTTGTCTAAAGTGGAGGTTTTGCCTAGAGTTAGAAACAAATTAGGAAACCTCTTGGCTTGCATGTTGTTTAACTACTTCTTGTACATAAGATACATAGTCATAGGCATGCTTTCATGGGGCCCGAAAGCTTGCTTCAATCAAGGGTATATGATAGGGAGTATTTCCTTTAATATTGAGATTGTAGGTATAAACTTCTTTTGGATTGTTTCTATCTTAACCCATGATGCTCTAGAGATACTGCAACCACAAACCTCATGCCCATATAGAATAACATAAGTGACAAGAGTCTCAAAGAGGAGTTTTTTCAATATAACATATCCAAAAATCTAGTAACTTACAATTGTTTTGATGCCTATAATAAGGCTTCCATCATCCATCTATCATTTTCTCAATGCTATAATTCTAGTTGAGCTTGCGATGAATATCGATTGCTAGATTTTTGCATGAAGGAACTCCTTATTTCTGAATTTAATTATCGTTACTCTATTTTTTTTAGCTACCTATATTGATGTAGGAATCTTGTAGGAATCTTAGTTGTTTGCAAAGATCTTAAGGGATACTTGCCTAAAGAAAAATATCAACAACATAGAGGACAAGAATTATGATTATACCACTGAGTGTGGGGCCAACACAACCCGATATTGAAATTATTTTTTTCCAACCAACCATCAGCGGTCATAAACTTGATAATAACATTGTCATATTTCCTTTTCGCATCAACCATCAAATTGAGAGGAACCATTATCTCTCCTAGCCTCTTCCACAAATTTGTATCCTAGTAATGGTGTTAAAATATCTTCTAAGGTCAAAAAACAACATAAGAAATGAGTTTTATTATTGCAAAATTCCTCTATAATGATCATGAGAGTAACATGGTCGTTCATAATTGAATGATATCTCCTAAATTGAGCTTGATCTTTAACTCTTTTACCATGGCTTTCTAGTCATAGGCATCTTCTTTTTCAAAATAATTTCGTGTGGATTGGCTGAAATGTGTTCAATCATAGTAGTCCTATAATTAGAGAGAATGCTTTTTTATATGATTTAAAAAATAGACACAATGAGACTCTATGTCTAAGGTTTAGTGAATCATTGCTTCACTTCCAAATTGAAGATATTGTTTATATGAGAGATGAGGATATACCCTTTCATTTTAAAATTCTCAACTTCTTAGCTTCAATTTCCTTAGCTTTCCCATTAGCTAGCAGCTTAACCCAAAAGCCAACGCTAACCAAAGAAAAGGTATCAATTTAGATAGGCGCATTCAAAATGGTGTCCATGGTGTTAGGGGATTCATAACGATGTTTAGGGAAGGAAGTATAGTTCTCTAAGGGAATACAATTATTTTCTTTAGTTTTATGAATTAGATTTTTCATTTGAAACATCCTAAGATCAAATTTAGATACATGTAGTATCTACTCTTGCCTTCTATTGATATAATTTACCTTTTCTTCCTTTTGACAAGAGTTTTGCATGTGTTTTCCTTTTCAATCTTTAAAGATTCATTAGGGGCATCCCTAATTATTTTTAAAAAAATTTAGAATCATTATCATATCAAGTTGTTAGATAGAATTATCCCTGTTGCGGACAAAAGCGATATCCCTAGATTTCAAAGAAACCCAGTAACAAACAACTAGGAATTGTTACCTTTCTCTAGTCTATGATTGACTGAAACATATACTATGATAGAGGCCACTTACTATTTAAACGAAATGATTGATGAAGCCCCCTTCAAATATTTCTATCATTCACTCCTTGATGCTTTAGAAATCCTCCTGTCGCTCTCTACAATTTCTTCCTGATGTCTTAAAGGAGATCTGCATAGACAAAAACAAACATGAGATCAAAGCATCCAATATATAACGTAAGAGATAAATGGAATAATTAACCAAACATGTATCATAAATTGATCAATATGCAATCACAATCTATGTAGGTGATCAAGGAATCCTACAAATTATATAAACTAGGATGTAATTGAGAAAGAACAATTGCCTTTATATTAATAAAATGGAGAATAACCTTACAATGGTGTAGCCTTGATGTTGCAAGTCCCTTCACACAACCTCCAACCCTCTCCTTGAATGAATAGCCCTCCAACCTTATTCCTGAAGCATAAGCCTACTTCCAACAGTCCTCTTCAATTCTCAGGCCTGTGTTAACTTTATAGGGCAAGAGTGGAAAGTTTGGGATCCATTTTCCAAGGGATGAGATCCACTAATTGTAGTATAGGGATTCCAAAAAGAGAGGGAGTTGCTCCATGATGGGAGGGATTGAGACTGAATAGCCAACTATTTGAAGCTTGTTGGTTGGGATAGATGCTACCAACAATGCTTCTAGACTTTACTTTTTATTTTTACATGTGTTAAGTAATGTTAGTAGGTCATAGTGTAAGACAATGTGTACTTATGCACAGTTCCTAATGGGCTCCTCTGCGTATGTGCATAAATTGACTAGAGAACTAAGAACAAAGCCAAAAATAAGGTTTTGTACCATAAGATCCAAGAATTCCAATTTCTTTAGGATAATTTGAATTCTAGCTTTGCAGGACAATGCTTTGGAACACATTTGTAGATAGATAAAAATTCAAACCAATGGTCATTTTCCTAATGTGACAAAATGACGTGTAAAATCTCGCAGAATGCGGTAAGTTTTAGAACTGGCCCGCTCTTCCTGCAGCAAATAAAATAAGAAAATACGAACCTTACTGTCATTGAATTTTTTGCGTTATGTTCTTCAATATGCAGTGTACAGTTACTACTCCAAAATCTGTGTAAATGACACCATGTTCAGTGTGGCTGCGGCTGCTTTACCAGGTGTGGCATTTGTTGATGAAGAGCAATTTTTGAAAGCATATATGTCCTTGCACAACCATACTGGCTTCTCGTAGAATGTTAACTACACCTCGCAACTGCTGCTCCTCGTGTCTGCCATGATTGCTGTGTAAACAAATTACAGTTAGGTTTCAGTCTGCCTTTTATTTATGCAACACAATTAATCTTCCCTCACGTCACGCAATCTGTCTAAGAATACGCCACCTCTGCATTTTCGTCATTTTTCTTTCCTGTCTCATCGATAATGATAGGCCTCCATTGTTTTTTCATTTAATTTTCTTTATTGTGTGGAATGATAATCCCTTTTTCACTCTTATTCTTATTCATACTTGTCTTCGTTTATCTTATTTGTCCGGAATAATATTCCCTCTCTCCTTTTATTCTTATTTGTGTGGCATGATATTCCCTCTCCTTTTACTTTTTCTTTTATTTGTTCGAAAGAAAATGCCCGAAGTTCTATGGGAAAAAGAGTGGGTGCGATCGAATCAAATCGTGACTTTTAATATTGTCGGTTACTATTCCCTACTTTAAATAAATAAAGGGACGGAATCCAATAAAGGGATTGGATTGTGTGTGAATGATAGAGAGCTAGCATTTCCAACATTTACATTCGAATTCGATTAGAGTAAAGGGAAAATCTTAAGAAGAGAGGATAGAATCAAATAAAGGTGTCGATTACGTGGTTGGATGATAGAAGCAAATATATGGTATTTTTAAATTTTTAAGGTGAAAAATCTAGATTACTAAGGTTTATGCGAAAAGAGCGGATACATTTTTTTTTATAATATATTATTTACTTTGGTATCTATGAAGTTGCTTGGATTTTTTTATTTTCTAGTTAAATATAAATTTGAGAAAAAATATATATTTTAATTTTTTTTTTTTTTTTTTTAATATTTATATATTTTAATTTAATATATATATATATATATATATATATATATATATATATATATATATAATAATTTACATATATATCTTCTCAATATTACTTTATAAAACACTTTTAAATTTAATAAATTAATGTCATACATATACTATTCACACTCATTAATAGAAGTGCGGATGAAGATTTAAATTCAATAAGTTAGTATAATACAAATTATTTATATATATTATATGACAACATCTCGTTAATATTACTTTATAAGGGAAAATTATATTTATATCTATACATATCTGTGTGTGTTGTGTAGATTTTGCTCAAAGGTTTATTGGTTTAAGCATGTGTTATTGACTAAGCACGAAGATAGTTTCCAAAACACCTTCATGAAAAAATACAAAGATAGGAATATAGTCATTGCATTTAATGGTGAAAATTTGGCAATTTCCTTCTTAAAAGTATCTTGGTGTTGAATTTGATTATATTTCTCACTGGAACTCACGTGGATAAACTTCTAGTAGGGTCATGAAGGTCCTCTATTTTATTTAGAATAATGAAGAAAAGTTCATCTATGGAGGTGGGAACTAAAAACGTCGCTCTTTAGAGCATTAATGCAAAAATGATCGTGTATGTTTTTTTATTTGAACTCTAGGCCTCTCCAAGGAAACCTCAAATGAATTTGAAAGAGTTTCTAAGAAGTTTATGGGAGAAGAACCAAGAGATGGGGTATAAAACCTCATGCATTGATCCCATCAATGGTTGGCTATTTGGGTGTTCGACATAGATGTTGGCGACCAATATAAAGGATAAAGGTTCGACTCCTGACCAATCTGATGAAAAATGTAGGTGACATCTAAAATTTCTTTATATTGTGTGTGTCCTAGGGACAACGAATGACCTAGACCTGTTTGGGGAATGTTTGACATATATTAATTTGAATTGTGGGTTATAACAAGGGTCTTTGTATTCATGTTTTGAGCTATATATTTTACCTTCGTCATGCCTTGCAGCAAGAAGGTGCTCAAAGGGAGTAAAAAAAGAGGTTCTGGTTTTTGGAAAGAGGAGCTTTCCCATCGTCATGAAGAACTAAGTTGCCTATAAGGGAGGCATTTCGACTCCATAGAATAATAAGAGCCCTCCCACTGCCATAAATGGAACTTGGATTATAAGAAGAGGATAAGAGGATAAAGGAGGCGACAAAAGTCCTCTTAATTGATTTCAAAATTAATATGGGTAAGTCAGGGACTTATGAATGTAAGTGTCATGCACTTAAGAAATCAAGAAGGAGAAAGATAAAAAGGAATAAATAATCTAACCCAATCGAGTAGGTGGATAGATTCCTTGCATACTTAGCATACCACCGAAGGGGACTACTATCATTGTGGTATCACAACATTACCATATAAAGATTGTAGCAAGAAGATGTTGCAATCAACGAGGAGGAGAATACACTGGACCGAAAGGTAATATATTATCTATTTAATTTTATATTGACTGACAATTTAATGTTGAAAGGATAGGACATAAAAGACAAGAGATGGGCAAAGGAAGTTTCCTAAGAGGAGGAACGTAGTACCAGATTCTAAAAAGGAATGATCCTTGGAGCAATCATTAAGAGAACTAATTGGAAGAGGAACTGGAATAGAGGAAGGAATTCTAGCAAGGCATAGAGTGGGGAGGAGTGTAAGAGAACCCAACCAAGGAAGAGATATCGAGAAGAAACCTTGGAAGGTAAATGATTTGTTATTCCATCTAAATTTTGGCAAGTTGTTAATTGCAAAAAGTGTCAGATGAGGGTGGCATGACTATAGCGAACAAAGAACTATAAAGAATTTGTAGAGTCCTCAAAGAAGTGGCAAAGAAACCTTATAGCAAGAGAGGAACTGCTAAAAAAAGAAGAGACCCATTTGTGGTTGGAAAGTGAAGGGAAAAAATGAGGTCCTCAATAGAATAGAAACAAAGGAGTTCTCAAGATGTGAGCAAGGTGAAGAAGAAGCTAGAGAAGAGCAAGTATTTCTCAAGAGGTTCCATACGAGGGAACCAAGGGACACCAATAGCCAAGTGGACGTGAGGTGTTTAGGTAACAAGAAATGGAGAAGGATTGTTATAGGGGCTTGTTTTCAACTCACAATGGGAAAATAAAAGCTCGGAAGAAGGGAAAAAAAGAGATGGCTACTGATGGTCATAATTAGGGTTTAAATAAAAGCCAAAAATGATGAGAAAACGATGCCAATAAGAATGGGATGTAGAAGAAATTATGACAAGAAGAAATTAATAAGGAGATAACTGAGCTGAAAGAGAGGCTCAAATTTTTAGAGATGATGCTGGAATGAGAAGACTAGAGACAAATATTGGACTTCATGAGGAGGTTGAAGTTTCTTTCTAGATAGAAGGGTTTCAAGAAGAATATCCCTAAGAGGTCAGGGAATGAATTGAAGCACCTATTGAAGGATTCAATAAGAGAGGAAGAGCTCAGAGAAGTTGAGCTTAAGACTAGAGCAGTTCTCACTTGTGAACCAATGCGAGGTGACATCATCATTGAAGAAGATAATGAGAGACTATCTGAGAGTATTGTGAGCTGCGTACAAATTCCAAAGCAAAAAAGGGAGTTGCCAATGACGGGTGTTGATTAAACAATAGAGGAAGGTTAGCAAGGAGAGTTGGTAGCAAAATAACCAGAGGTGGCTAGATGGAATTTCATATTTAAAGTAGATGAGATTTATATAAATGCAAAGTAAAAGAATGGACAAAATGTCCAACAAATAGAAGAGGGTGCAAGGCCTGCCTCTCAAAACCAGAGGCAAGCTGGGAAAGAATGTTGCAAAGAGTTACCAAAATAGCCATTGCGACAAATGAGGACAATAATGTCGAAGGGAGATAACAACCCTCAAAAGATATTATGCAATGGAGTGGTGATGATATTGAGGTTGAGAAGATGACAATAACTAAAGGTATCATGGGCTATAGGATATGTCCAATTCTACAAAAGATTCTAGAAACATCAGTGGAGGCCCAAGAGCCTCACTCTTTTAAGACTGATCATTTATTCTTATGTGTGGGTCAGAAGGAGAGACAACCACCACAAGTTGTCATACAGGATGAGGAGACTCTAGGAGGAAATGACATAGAATTCATTGAGAACCATGACCAACAAATAAAAAGAGGAGCAATGAGTTTTATAGAAAATGGATAGCCACTTGAAGTTGCCATAAAGATTGCAAGAGAAGTCTTGGTTTTTCAAACCACTCAAAAAGAAAATAATTCATTTTTTTTAAATGGGGGAACATTATTACCTCAGAAGGATCACTAGAAGAATACCTTACCACATGAAGGAGAAGTGTTAATGAAAGTGACTAAAGAGTCTAAAAAGTATTATGTTTTTGAAATTAACAATTGGTGTGTGAATGCAGGTGTTGAGTTGCCCAAGGAAAACCTAGTTGGGAAGATGGATGAAAGGAATTATTCAATAAAAGTTGAGACAAATTTTCAGAAGCAGAGGTCATGAGTGATAAATTGATCTGCTGCAGTATAGGGAGAGACTATAATGGACACAAATAAGGACAAGTATACAAGTAAATATGTTGTTGTTGAACTAAACAAGATTGAATTAGCTTGGAAAGTCCTTTAAGAGGAAGCAGATGAAGATGATGAAGATGAAGGGAAATATTGTAATGAGTTTCATATTAAAGGTGATGAGGATACTTTAAATTTGGCAGTGGAGCTGAAATATTTGGTCGAGAAGTTGATGAATCAAATGATTAACATCCAACATGTAAAACTTTAGCTGGAAGAAGATGGTAGTAGGACCAAGATAGAAGATGAAGGCAGTAGGATGAAAATGATAATGAAAAAAGTACCCACATAAGTGTACAAAAAAATAAGGACAACAACCAACAAGGACAAGTAGTTGATTGTGCAATATTTTCCCATAAAAGTAAGTAGAATATTACATAACTATGTGTGGGATCCTCGCAGACTAAAACCAAAGTTACAACAACAAGGTAGTTGTGCATATGAACAACAACAACATTTTGTTTGGGATCCTGAAGGATTTAACCATTTGTCTAGGAGGTCAAATTTTTTCCACCTAAGGAGTTTGATGCAAGAGCATCAATATCATTTGTACCATTCTGTTTAAGACCCCAAAATGGGACATGTAAAATTTTGAATTCTTATTTTCTCTCTTATTTAGAAGATTTGTGATAGACCAACTATCTTGATTCTATAGGAATCTGGATCATTTGATTGTTATGATATTTTAAGTAGTTGATATCTCGGCCAACTAGGGCTTTGTAAATATGGACAAGAGTCTAGCGTAGGTGGTAGAGAGTCTTAATACAAATGTTCAATTTCATTTTAGTTGTCTAGATATTTTCTTATAGAATTATATACGTAAGAAATTTATAGGAATAGGTAGGATGGAGGAGAGTAGATCGAGAAGTGAGCATTGTCACTTCCTTTCTAAATATTTTCTTTTTAATGGAATTGACATGATTGTTTTGTTTAATGCCTTGTTTTAAATGTGAAATAAGCATTGTCAAAGTGCATATGTCTTCAGTTTCAGGTTGAATTGATGTCAAAGGAGAAGATGAGATCTTGAATGTGAGGAGGGTCGGGGAAGAGCTTGATTTTTTAGGAGGAATTGGTTAGCGAACCATTGGACCTCTGTATTTGCCACTATTCTGAGTAATAGGAGGTATGCAAAATAATTTTCTCTGTGATTGCAATTCCCTATTTTTATGCATATTGAAAACACTGGTAATGCACAAGGCTCACAAACTACGTCAGTTAATTATTAAGTATGGAAGTGTTGGGTTTTTGCGATGATCTTATTGTTAATATGAAAATAATTTATGAAATTCATTTGGAAGTTGTTG
Source organism: Pinus taeda (assembly GCA_000404065.3). NCBI lineage: Eukaryota > Viridiplantae > Streptophyta > Pinopsida > Pinales > Pinaceae > Pinus > Pinus taeda. Next base: position 27,874 of record APFE030189310.1, read on the forward strand.
GTGTCAAGATCGAACACCTGGTAAAGATCCTTAGACAAGTGTCATTAGCTAGATGGTCAATGTCAGCACTGTCTCTACCTTGTTTCCAATGCCAACAACCACCACAATAGAGAGGAACATTTGTTCTCTTCAAGTTCCACATCACGCCTCCAATCTGGGTGTTCAACACTGGCATGCACACCCAGGTGCGAGCATGACATGACACCATGAGCCAGGCAGAAGGGTGTTGAAGGAATCCATCCATTCTCTAGATCTTACGGTAGTGACATGGGCCCACTCAATGACCGATATCCTTTCATGCCACCAATATGCATGAACAATATGTCCTAAAGATCATGTGGAGTTGGCCACATGTCAGAAGCACGAGCCTGTCACATGACCTCATGACTTTGGATTTTTTTCCTCTACCTAGTGTGAAATGTTATTACATGTACTTTCCAACATCAGTTTTGGGTCGTCACCACACCACACCATCCTCCTCGACTCCTCGTCATTGTGTCATTCCCTACATCAATTCCTACAACAGCTCACCCTCCACATTCCACACCACATCAACCTCTATATCATCACACTCTACCTGCTCACCACCCTCCATGTGTCTTGGTCCTACCACTCTCCGCTTTGCACCACATGATCAGATGGAAAAGACATTTGATATCGTACAGCTGTAAAGAAATTCACACTAGGAAGATGCGCATTGGATAGATAAACTGGGAGCTGCAAAGATGGGCATGTGGCAACCCTCCATCAATCCTGCACTACCTTAGAACCTTTCATGGCTTCTAATACTGCTACATGAGAGTGCGACACGTGTCCTCTGGGACATGATAATTGGTCTACACACCCTGTGGTAGGTTTTTAGAAATCTTGAGTGCCCTCCTAAGGGATAGGGGTGCAATTCCCTAAGAATCTTTTGTTTGAGTTGGGAATTCTTACATAGGTATACCCGATCCTTGTACCATAACGAATCATTTTTCCCAATAAATGTATCATATGTACCGGGATCTTGTTGTATCTTTTGAATGAGTTCCCACACTTCCTTGTCATTCTTCCATTCATCCTTTGCTTCCTTTATCCAATCTGGTTGGATAATAGAAATAGCGCAAAGAAATGCTTCCACATCCTCATCCTTTCTTGAGAGTGCATTTGCCACAACATTTTGCTTCCCTTTTTGTAGATGATTTCAAAGTCATAACCCAAGATCTTTGTCACCCATTTTTGCTGCTCTTCTGAAGATAATCTTCGTTCTAAAAAGTATTTAAGACTATCATGATCTATTTTTACCTTGAAATGTCTTCCCATTAGGTAGGGTCACCATTTCTTAAGTGCATGTAGTATTGCCAACATTTGCTTCTCATAAATAGCTTTGTGTAAATACTTTACTTTGGTTAGACAAATTTCGAAAGAAATGGGTCTTTCTTCTTGCATTAAAACAACAATGATTCCATTTCCTGAGGCATCACATTCCAAAATAAAGGTTTTTGTGAAGTCCGGTGTAGCTAAGACTGGTGCTTGGCACATTGCCTTTTTCAGATGTTCAAAGGCATTCGTTACTTCTGGAGTACATGAAAAATCATCTTTCTTTAATAATGTTGTTAGAGGTGCTGCTATTCTCCCATAATTATTAACAAACTTGCGATAATACCCTGTCAACTCGAGAAATACTTGTAGATGCTTTATGGATGTCGGGATTTTCCATTCCTTAATGGTTTTAATTTTTCTAGGGTCTACCTTAACACCTTCATGAGATACAATATGATCCAAATGTTCCACCTCTTGTACTCCAAAGAAACATTTGGAGATTTTTGCATATAATTTTTTCTCCTCCAATAGTTTCCAAGACTTGCTATAGATTAGTATATCATCAAAAAATACTAACACAAATTTTCTAAGGAAGGGTTTGAAAATGGAATTCATCAAACCTTGAAATGTAGAAGGTGCATTAGTAAGGCCAAAAGGCATGACCAAAAATTCATAATGACCCTCATGAGTTCTAAATGTTGTTTTTGGAAAGTCTTCAGTCTTCATTATGATTTGATGATATCCTAAACAAAGATCCAACTTGGTGAAGTAAATTGATCCATGCAATTCATCCAATAATTCATCAATGATAGGAATGGGAAATTTACCTTTAAGAGTAATCTGGACACATGCGCCATGATCCATCCTTCTTGTGAACTAATACTACTGGAGCAGGGAAAGAACTTTGACTAGGTTGAATTATACCAGCCTCTAGCATTTCTACAGCCATATGTTCAATTTCACTCTTTTGGGCATAGGGATATTTGTATGGCATGATGTTGGGAGGAACACTTCCTGGAATCAAATGAATAGCATGATCATGATTACGAATAGGTGGGAGACCTTTGGGAGTCTCAAATACCTTGGAATGATTGTCCAACACTTTTTGGAGATCTAGAGAAATAGATGATTTTGATGTGGGAACCTCTAGAAAACATAATTGTGCAATTGCACCTTGTTGTTCCTTCTTTAGAAGCTTTGTCATACCGTTAGAGCTGATTATCTTTCCCAGTTTCCTTGCAATACCCCTTAATTCAACATCCTTTCCTTCCGCAAAAAATTTCATGAAAATTTCTTGAAAATTAAAAGCTATTGCACCCAACGATTATAGCCATTGGACTCCCAGTACAACATCAACACAACCCATTGGAAAGGAAATCATTGGGCTATTAAATACATATTCTCCCATGGATAACTTGATACTATGGAACCTTCTAGAGAAATTTATGGTTCCTCCACTTGCAACCATCACTTGACACTCTGGTGCTTGATATAGGAAGCAATTCAATTCCTTTGCTATCTTACAATGAATAAAATTATCGGTACTTCCTAAATCAATCAACACTATTACCTTTTTTTTCTTGATATGTCCTTCTATCTTGATACTTTGAGGAGTGGTAATTCCAACCAATGCATTACAAGATATGGTCGGATTCATTTCTTCTTTATCTAGCATTTGTTCCTAGAGTATATCTTCTTCTTTTGACATTTCTTGTTCCTTTTCTTTCTCCTGTTCACAATCTATGTGGAATAATTTCTTCTCAGCACACTTATGACCTTTAGTGTATTTGCTATCACAACTGTAACAAAGCCCTTTTACTCTTTTTTCTTCACATTGTTGTGGTGTCAACCTTGTAGATTGTGGAAGGCTAGGGGTAGCAACACTTCCATCTTTATAGTTGTGAGTGGTAGGCTTCCTGGTTGCCATAATTTTGCTTTCCATTTTTCTTGCTAATCTGAATGCCTTCTCCAATGAATCAAGTTCCCAAAGGTGAACCTCATGTTGGATATTATCCTTTAAAGTCCCTATGAACACATCAATCCTATCCTCCTCTGGAATATATTTTACCCTTATGTTCAAATTTTGGAAGTCCTCAATGTGCTCCATCATTGAACCCTTTTGTTTGAGATTTATCAATTGGCTAAAAAGGGTGTTGCTTTTTGTATCCTCATAATGTGCTATCATTTCTCCTGTAAAATTTTCCCAAGTGACAATTTGTTTACGAGAGCAAAGCCATCGATACCATACAAACTGATTTGGTTCCAGATATAAAGTTTCAATACGTACCTTTTGTGTGTTTTGCACATTATGGAGATCGAAAAGTTGCTCCATCTATAGTATCCATGTTCCGGGATCCTTGCCATCAAACTTCCTCATATCGATTTTTAGAACATGGTGGGTCTTAAATCCAACATTAGAGCCTATGAAATCAGGATTAACATTTATTTTTTTCTCGTCATGAGTTTCCTTTACTACCCTTTCACTATTAGTGACAATTTCTTGTAGTAACTTATTCAAATGTATCTTCAATTCTTCCATCTTATCATCCAAGCCATTCATCTTAGTGTACATTCCATTCATCTTAACTTCCATCTTAGCATCCATGCCATCCATCTTAGCTTCCACACCGTCCATCTTAGTTTCAATGCCGGCCATCTTAGCTTCCAAGTCATTCATCTTAGCTTCTACGCCTTTCTTTAAACTATCCATCTTATCTTCTATGCCTTTCTTTAAACCATCCATCTTAGCTTTTACATCTTTCTTTAAACCATCCATCTTATTTTCTATTACCTTTGTTACACTGAAATTTGTCACCATGACTATCTGCAGTTAATATGGCTCCATCAATAGTCATATTATCCTCCTTGTCAAGCCTCATACCTCTGCTCTTCATGTCAAACTTCAA
>APFE030189310.1:60944-82922 GCA_000404065.3 Pinus taeda
AGGTTTTTTTTTTTTTTTTAGATACTTTTTCCCGTTACAATAAAATCAACATACTCCCATCAATCCAACATAAAATTGCATTTATTTTTCCATGAGCCATGTTTTCCTATCATAAACTCCATTTTAGTTTGAAGAATGCTAGTGAAACTTTCTACAGGGTTATGAATTATGATTTTCATGGTATTAAGAACATTGTACAACCCTATTTGGATGCTTTACTTGCCCGTTCCAAACATCATGAGGATCATCTAATGCATTCAGGGCTATTTTCCTACATTGTCAACATTATAATATTAGGTTAAATCCACACAAATGTGTGTTTTGTTTCAAATTTGGTAAACCTCTAGGGTTTGTTGTATTGATGCAAGGAATCTGTATTGATCCGCTCAAAGTACAGGTGATCCTTGATTTTCCTACACCTTCCTCACTTGTTCAGTTACAACACCTCCAAGGGAAGGCTAACTTTCTACAAATATGTGTCCCGAATTATGTAGAATTGACAAAAGTATTTAGTTTCTTATTGAAGAAAGGGGTTCCCTTCCATTGGGATGATACCACCCAAAAGTATTTTGATGCATTAAAATATGTTATGGTTTGATCATCATTGTTGTATCACCCCAATTATGAATGTGATTATTCCCTATATCTTGCTACAACTGTTACTACCATTGCTATGGTATTGGTCCAAAAAGATGACTTAGAGCACAAAAATATAATCTATTTTTTGAATCGAAATTTAAATGACAGTGAAATAAAATATAATCACATTGAAAAGTTAGCGTTGGTAGATATCGAAGCTATCCAAAGATTTCTCCACTACATTATTTTTCAGAAGACTATGGTAGTTTCTTATTGCAACGCGATGACATACATTCTGTCATGACAATTGCTGGGGGGAATACTCTTAATGGATTGTTATTCTTTAGGATTTTGATTTGGAATTCATTAAATCTAAATCTAAGAAGTCTTTAGTCTTCACTGAATTGATATACGACCTTCCCTCATCTAAAACTGATTCAACATCTCACAATTCTATTCCTGATGAGTAATTTTTTCTGATTGATTCATCTGATCCTTGGTATGGAGATATCATCATCTATCTTCAAACCCAAAATTTTCAGCCTAATACCTCTTGATCCGATCAAGGAAAATTTTGAGGATGGAAAATTATCTTGAAGTTTAAAAACATTGGCGAATCTCACTAGTTCCTAATATGCAAACTATAAAATGTTTATTGATGTATTTGTAAAATTATTCAGATTTATAATGATTTTGTTTACTCTCTATATAATGTTGGCGATTTTTAAGTCAAAATAATTTTATATTGTAAAATTAGGGCGAATCATTTTTATAAAAAATGGAAATTTACGAATCTTGTTTTTTGCAAAATCATGGAAAATTAGCCCACCTGCGAATATTAAACCCTAAAATTTTCCATGTCTCTTATCAATGACGTATTCGATACCAAGCTCTAAATTATATCATAATTGGCAACACACTTCATCGTCGTGGTGTCGATGCAATCTTTGGATGGTGCCTTACTCATGAGGAGGATAAGAAACGTTTGCATGAATGCCGTGCTAGAGCATGTGGCGACCATATGGCTAGTTATGCCACCATCCAAAATATTTTGTGAGTTGGTTACTTTTGCTGATCCATGTTTTGAGATTGCGTCATTATTGTCCAAAAGTGTTATGCTTGCCAAATCTATTATTGTAAAGCCCATGCTCCACCTTCTCCTCTGCATCCTGTTATTAATGTTGGACCCTTTGTGAAATGGAGAATTGACTTCATGAGATGTAACCCTGATTTGGCCAAGGAGTATGGCTACAACATTGTGGTTGTAGATCATTTCACCAAATGGGCTGAAGTGATATCTACATACAACAACACTAGAAAAACCATTTCATTATTTATTTTCATTCATGTCATTTCTACATTTGGTGTGCCGCAATATATTGTTATAGACCATGGAAGACGTTTTACAAACCACTTGATGTCTGAGCTTACTACCAAGTTGGGCCTTCAACATGATAGCTTAACTCCTTATTACCCACAACCTAATTCGCAAGTAGAACCTATTAACAAGGTTTTGAAAATAGTGCTACACACATGATAGGGATTCACATAATGAATTGACACCACATTGGGATTCACACCCTTTTAGTTGGTGTATGGTCTAAAAGCACTCCTTCCCATTGAATGCGAGATTCCATCTTTGAAGCTTGTCATCGCGCTTCTCCCCCCATTTCCGTAGAAGAAGAGAACATTTCACATCTAGCACACTTAGATGAAACCCGACATGATGCCATAATGGCCAATGATGCCCTCAAAGCACAATTTGGCAAGAATGTTAAACCTTGTATCTTCTCTAAAAGTGACCTAGTCCTTTTGTATGATCAAGAAGTCGATAAGTTAGGGCTTGGGAAGATTGAGACGATGTGGCTAGGCCCATATATAGTCAAATGTGTACTTGTGAAAGGGGCTTATGAGCTCATTGATTTTGATGGAATCCCTTTGGCAAAACCAATAAAGTTGTTGTACCTCAAAAAATACTATGCCTAGACTACCTTTGCATAATCACGGTGTACATACTATATATGTTTGTTGTGTGATTGTAGTATGTTTCCCTTGAATTTTCCTACCATCTTTGTTAATATTGGATTACATTTGATTTGCGTATGTTGGCATTCCTTTAGCCATATGTTGGTTATACTGATGGTGCTAGCCATATTACTCAGAATATTTCCTCTGCGGCATGGGCTATTTATGCTCCAAATGGTGAGTTAGTCAGTTTACAAGGGATTTTTATTGGTCGCTTAGCCAATAACATTGTTGAGTATAATGCAGTGATCAAATTTTTGTTTGATGCCATTTCACATGGCATTCACTATTTGATGGTTAGAATTGATTCACAACTCATAGTACTACATCTGAACAACATCTATTTAGTAAGAAGTCCAACTATGGTTCACATGTTTTTGAGGCTTTGGATTCTAGAATGACATTTTGATTACATTAAATATCAACATATTCCTAGAAGTATAAACACATTAAATGATGCATTAACCAATTATGTTTGAGACAAACATTGGCAACACATGTAAAAATTTCAATCAACATCATATATTGAACAAGAAATAGAGCAAATAGGAAACATCGATAGATAGTTGTATATATAGAGTTTGGTTTTACAAAAATTGTGTCCGAGACACATATGGACACACAATCTATACTATCAAAATACATGTAGAAAAAAAATGGCTCTAAGGCTTCCTAGTAGACAAGTCCTGATGATGATCGTGATGACAGATAATCACGTGGACAACCTTGCACAATAGCCGACCGATGCACTCTAGTACTCCAATAATGTATCACTACAAGCGCATGGGGATCTCATTGACCCTGGTCTTTGGAACACTATGGGTCAAACCCTTGACATGGCACTCAAACTCAACAAGATTCTCAGCTATGTTGAGATCCTACATCTCCTCCTATGCCCTTGACACAACTACAACTCCTATCAGTGCAAGTTGTGTCTCTCCCCGTCATTGAAGATATGAAGATCCTACTAGTCATATTGGTCCAACGTTTGCATGTGAAATAAATAGTTAGTCTCTAATACATTAAAACCTAAAAATTTGTAAAATCCCAAAATTCAAAAAAATATTCAAAATGACATTGTTTTACCTATATCGCCCAATTGTTGGCCTTTAGGTTGAACGGGCTCTGGATCTCCTTGGAGATCAACTCTGGCATATGGATAGTCTGCAATAATTGATCCAGGTGGATATTTGTGGCCACACACCTATTCCACTTGGACCCCCACCATTGTTTCTTTCAAGTTTTCAGTTTCCTTAATTGTAGCAAAGTTTACTATTTTTGGTAGTTTTTCAAGTCCTAAACTTCCAGATCCGTTCTGAGGCCCTAAACGATGTTTTTTTAGATAACTCACAAACATGAAAATTTGATAGACATTTGTAGTCAAAAGTTGTAGTCCTTGGATAGATATTTCTAATGAGGTATCGTGCACATCAAACAAATATTGTATGCCAAAGTTACAACCCTGGGAAGTTTATGTACCAACTTACACCAACGAGGCCCATAGTTTTGGTGTTTCATCTCCTAGGGTTAGGTTTTTGGATGTTTATGGTTTTCCATTGTTTCTAAACAATAAATAGGCCTTTGAGCCTCATTGTAACACATTTTAGAGGCATGTAGCTCCCACATCTCTTATCAGAGATAAGCTACCATTGTTTGAGCTAGTTTATTTCCATTATGTATGTAAGCATATTTCAGTTCTTTGATATTAATGAAATTAAGTTTTATTTTCTACTACATCTCTGTGTTTATGTTTGTATTTGTATTCTGTTTCATTATTGTGTACGTCTAGATCAGTGGTATCAAAGCAATCTTCTATTTTTATTTTTTTCTTTGCATGCATGTTCCCAATGAGGTTAAGGCATAAGGAGTTAGGGCTCGAACTGGTTGAACCTTTGCAAGACCAGACTCACAAACACCGAAAACCTCCCATGGCAGAAGAAAAGAAAGATGAGGGAGCAAGAGATCCTTTCAAAATATTACTCGAGGAAGCCCTCTAGCGGCAGAGGAATGCAATGATGGGTAACTTTTCCCATATCCTTTAGTGACTACCCACATGTGACACATCTTCATCCAGAAGCCTCCCTTATGTCGAATGCAGCTACAACATAGCTCTCCAAAACTCAACTGGCCACAACCCCTTTTAGGTGGGACTGGGATTCTAGCCACTATGTCCCATTGATGTTTCCATACCACTTGCAACTACTCAGGCAGATTCAACTCATGTCATTCTGATGCCAGTAAAGCTAATAGCTTCATTGAGCATATTCAACATGTCTTCCAACATCTCCATGACATATTAGATAGGTCAAATTCTAAGTACAGACAACGTCATGACGAACATTGTGTGCCACACAAGTTTCAAGTGGGTGACAAAGTTTGGTTACATTTGTAGAAGAAGCGCTTCGCTGGGGCCTACTGAAAGCTTCTCTCTCTCTCTGATATGGGCCTTACATCATCACTAAGGCTATAGGGGACAATGTTTTCAATCTCAACATTCCACCATTCTTTGGCCTGCACTCAGTATTCAATGTGGAATAGTTGCGGCCATACTTTCCTCCATTTCTCAACACGTCAGAGATTGTTGAGAAGTTGACACCAACATAGATCAACCCAAGTTGCATTGAACAAGCCAAAATTGATAGGATAATGGACACACAAATCACGAACACTTACCAGCCAAAGATCCAAATGTAGCGGGTTGTCAAAGCTAGCCAAATCTTGCACCAAGGCAAGTGGCTCACCAGGGAGCAAGTTCAGCAGAAGTTTCCCCATCTCATGGAGGCACTCAACGTAATGGGGACCATTGCTTCCTAAAGGGGGAGGACTGATCTAGATGGATATTGGTTTCCACCTGCCTATTCCACTTAGACCCCCACCATTGTTTCTTTTAGTTTTTCAGTTTCCTTAATTGTAGCACAATTTCTTATTTTTGGCAGTTTTTTAGGTCCTGAACTTCCATAACCATTTTGAGGCCCTAAATGACGTCTTTTGGGAAAATGGTCAAAGATTTTGCATTCGAAAGTTATAGTTCTCAGATATATATTTTTAATGAGGTATCATGCATGTCAAATGGAGATTGTATGCCAAATTTACGACCCTAGGAAGTTGATGTACCAACTTAGCCCAACGGGGCCCACAGTTTTGGCGGTTCATCTCCTAGGGTTAGATTTTTGGATGTTTATTGCTTTCGACTATTAGGCCATTGAGCCTCATTGTAACACAATTCAGAGGCATGTATTCTCCACATCTCTTCTCAGCGATAAGGTACCTTCACCTGAGTTTGTTTATTTCCATTCTGTGTGTAAGCATATTTTAGTTCTTTGATATTAATGAAATGAAGTTTTATTTTTGTTGCATATCTGTGTTTATGTTTGTATCTGTATTATGTTTTGTTCTTGTATAAGTCATATCAATCATAATGAGCTACACCCACAAACTTCGGAATAAAGTGGGATTGAAACTCATCGAAGACACACCCACATGACGTGACATGAGATCTACCCATTACCTCAATCATGGAACTCTAGGACCTAGAAGATTGAGATCAATGCACTGAGGTTGGAGTAGTAGTATCCTCTCTAGAGAAAATGATATCAGAATGGAACCATATCCAAAGTTCTTCAATTTCCCATCCTTTTCCCTATTGAGTTGTTCCTTCATAGTTTCCAACATCCCCTCACTCGAGTTAAACATGGTGGGTTCTATGCATTCCAATGCATATTGCATTTGGGACTTGGTAGCCAAATGCAAAGTGACACTTCCAACCAACAGAGAAATGATGAAAAGGATCATCTTGAGAGGCAGCTAGATCACATCCTTAATCTCCATTTTCCCATCCTTTGTTGGCTGAGAACAGGGTCTACAGTGAACGTCTAGGTAATACTTTATAGTTTCGCTGCCCCTTCTCATCCTAGATAATGATATAGGAGCTCCTCTTCGAGATAAGCCTGTAAGAAAATAGATTTCCTCTACCTCTATCCTGAGAGTATGTGCTCTAATCCTGAAGAAATTTCCTTGAATATCCCATGCCCTGACCATATATTCCAATAACTCAAATTGAGGTCTCATGCCTAGAAGCCAAAAAAAACTTAAGGAGTCTACAATTCCTTAAGGCTTGTATTGTTGCTGGGTCATTGGTAGCATCCAAATCTTGGGACTCATGTTCTATTTCTTTCCAACTTAAAACCAATTCTGTTCTAGTGAATTTATGCAAAATCATAACAAAAATGCTTGGAATTAGTATTGTGCAAAATTTTTGAGAGAAATCTAGCTAAAAAAAAATTACATTTTTCTTCAATTGCTCCCATCGCACCTACCCTTTAGTGGATAGAGCGCCCCAATGTACCTTTACTTCTTATAAGGTGCACTAGGTTACTCTTGCTAGTGTAAACCAAGCAAACCCAGTGTACCTTTCGATACAAAGAGGGTGTATTGGGCCTAGGGAAAAAAATTAGAACCTAAAATGTTGAGAAATCTCCAAAATTTGCATGAAATGAAAAATTGAAACCATGAAAAAGCAGAGAAAGGACAGATCTCCTACCTAGAACTAACAACACTCGAAATCACCCACTAGATTGGTTGCAATCACCTGCTGAAGTTTGACGGTAAAAATCACTCAGAGCTCACCCATAAGAGGTAAAATGAAAATGGTAAAAATAAATTTACTTTTTGCCTATCTATGGTCAATTTAATTATTATTTTATTATATTTTTAGTATTTTGACCTAATTTTACCATCTAACATATATATTTTTAATCTTTTTTTGGTGTTCTAAGCAGGTTAAAAGATAATTAAAGGACCTTATGTGAATTTTAATACAGGTCATTTTGATGAAAGAGCATACTATTATCACTTTTTCTGGCTATGTAAACTTATGAAAAAGGAACCCTGTGGAGTCCTCTTTCAAATCTTTTCAGACTCCCTAAACATGAAAATATTGTCGAGCACTTGTCTTTTCAAACTCATTAAAGTAAATGAAAAGAAGTCTTCCCATTATAAGCTTAACACTTTTTCAGAATGGGATAGGCTATTTATGAAAAATAAATACTTTAGTTTTACATGACTAAAGTATTTACAAAAATGACCCTTTGGATTTCTCTTTTTTTCCTCTTTTTCGAACTCTCTAAACATGAAAAAGAAGTTGAGTTACACCTTCACTGGACTCATATAATAAATAAATATTGTTGGAACCATCAAGCATGAAGAGTCTGAACCACTCTTTCTTAAGGTTCGTTAAATATACTCGGAAGAATTCATCCGAAGGATGAACTTATAGATTAAGCATATGTTATCCTCCTCAAGCTTCTCAAAAATAAGGTGGCACTGAACAAAAATGGTTGTGGAAATTGGGAAAATAGGGTACTTAACGTATTAATGGAAGCAAGTCAGTCTTGAACATGACACTCTTTCACTTCATCTTCATCATTGTTGGGTTGGGAAATCTACTTGCCTCTTTTGCAAATCACACCATATCAAAAGCCTTCATAGTTAGATTTTGGTCAATTCTGCCAACTACATAACGTGTCACCGATATGTTGAAGAAAAGTCCTTTATTTTATACTTGGTATAATACTCTCAAGCCTTCATTCTTGTCTTTCATTCCTGAACCAACTCTACATCAACATCATTCTATCTCAAAACTTGATACCCGTTTAATGTTGTTGATGGGGGATACATCAAAACCCTCCTACAATGGGTCGCTTCCTCTCGACATTAGCTCATTATCGAGGAAGTTGATTTAGAAACTCCCTTTGGTACCTTGGAGGTTGCATACATCCATGGAAATTTTCCTCTCTCTCAGCAATAGGTTTTTGTCATCAGCCTTTGACCAAAAGATTCTATGTGGTGTTTGAATTCAACTCATCTATTGACATCATATAGATTGTACTATAGTACCTTGAGAGACATTAACATCACCGGTGGTTACTCTCAGATCTGTTAACGACTTACATCATTGGCTAGTAATAAAATTTTCTTTACCATATTCGACTCCAACTCATTTATTTGCATGGTTAGACTCGTACTATTGTGTGACGAGGTAGAAGACCCCAGATCTAGTTCCATCTATCTAGGTTGTGATTTTAGGATTTATACAAGATTACAATATATGATGTATATGACCGTCTAAATAGTCATCTAAGCATGGGTCCGCTCTCCATAATTAGTGGACAAGACTTCTTGGTCATTGTACATGTAATATTGGATTATATGCTGAGCATGGGTATGCCTCCCTCAACAATGATATCATGATGATAATATGTATTGTAACATATGATGATCTCGACTGATTTTTTGTTGATTTGAACTTGTCACAAGGTAACTCACTTCAGCCCTTAGCCACTTCTTCTAAATTTGTACTTTAGGGGGAAATATGTTACAAGACATTTTGTCACATCTGTTCAATAGGCATGAAAACTGGATCAATCAACATCCCTGAACACTTTATCATAATCCCTTTGCAAATCCCTAAGTAGCATCTCTACAAAGAGTTTCTAGGTCTATCTACTAAAAAACATTGTTTTTATCCCCAGTGAACTCTACCTACCTATCCACCTACAATGGTTACAAGTTTCATAATTGAGAACATACATTGATCAGTGCAGGTTTCTCTACTTTGCAGGTGTGATGATTCTACAATTTCAGGAAAATTAAAAAATACTTTCGAATCTTCTCCTTCTAGAAGCTTCTAAGGTGTTTTTAACCATTTACCATGGATACAGATCTCAAATTCCTATCTAATCCTACTCTAGTGGTATTATATCTTATCCTTAGATCTTATCTTCCCTTATATATAGATCTCAAGCCTAGATTGGTAAATCCTAAACTACCACTTTCACCCTATAAATTTACTGCCTGCCATAGAGTCTGGGTTGGCTTTTGAAGATTACTAGTGCCCTCTTCCTGCTGCTTTGAGCTTAAGGAATCCATCCATTTATGCATTAGGGTTGAGTGTGAATATTTTCTTTGTGGCAAGGAAGGACAAGGAAATTGGGGAGACATCTACAAAGTCAGCTTATATATATGGTTGTAACTATCTCCTTTATTTATTAATACAAAAAGCACTATATTTTTCTATACTTGTGTTTTGTTAATGCTTATGTATTTTAATGCCATTTTGACTCATTTATTAGAGATATTGGATTATGTTATGTGGATATTGTAGCTCTCTTGCTTGTTTTAGTCACTTTTTGTAGGTTCCATTTCTAGTGTGTGGAGCTAGAGTTGGAGCTTACAAGAAAGGAGAAGAGGAGAGATTACTATAGATTCTAGGTAGGTCTCTTTTCCATATTCCAATCTCTCTAAGGAAAACATATATGCTTTTCCCCTTTGTTTTTCTAGATCAGACCACTAGATCTAGGGATTTCATTTTTGTCCATAGAAGTGAATTTTCCATATAACACCTAGCTAGTTTGGAGAGTGAGATCACTAAGATTTTTCCTTTGTGCTTTAGTACAGAAGAATATTTGAGGGAGAAAATGATGGTAATCGTGTTATGAGTTGATTATATATATGTGTGTGTGTGTGTGTAGGGGATGCTTGCTGAAGGTAAAGGGCCCAAGATGAACCATATTTCAGTGAGCCAAAGTATGTACTCTATTGTGGATTTTAGATGCCAAGTCTAAGCTTATTGCGGGATGAGTTTCTCTGTCAAAATGGGTTGAGTTCCACTCTATTTCAATTGTTGAGTCCCCTTTCTATTTTCCAATTCTAGTTATGCTTATCAAAGGTTCAATTTTTCCATTGTTTGTGGGTTGAAATCCTTCATGTACACTTCTGATCAAGTATATCTTATGGAGGGATGAGTATATTGTGTTTTATGAGTTGAGATGAGTGTGTCACCAGTATTGGAGGTTAGACTTCGAAGGATCATGGGTATTCTCCTGCTAGACGTGGGAATATCAGTCCCAAGGTTTCATGATAACCAAGCTTGCTGAGTATTTATATGGGTATATTGTATTGTTGTAGTAGCTTATAAAGACATAATGCTGATGGATTCATCCTTTTGGAGTATAAACTGCTGATATTACACAAAGACCGAACTTATACTAAAGGTTTCCTAGTTGAAACTATATATATCAAGTGTAGAAACTCCCACTGTAGATTAACAGATTATGCAATATACTAAAACACAATACAAGATCTACTTCTACAACACATTGCGGAAGCTTAATCGAATTAAGAAAGATCAAGATAACACATATAACTGAGAATGAGAAATCAATCACACATAACACAGAAGAAATAACCCAGGGAAAGCCTCGGCCTAAAACCCCAATCTCTGGAAATCTTGTTCAAGTTACAAAAAGAATCAGCTCTCAAGCTATCATGCTCTCTCTGTAATCAAACAATACTACTCATAGACAGTCAAAGGCTCTCACAACCTTCTCCTCTGCCCTCCAAGCCTCCTATTTCCTTGCACAGTTTTTCCTGGGGTCCAGTGCTTCCACTTGTTTGAATTCCCACCTCACACTGTTCACTTGGCTGAGAAATAATTTTACAAACCTGAAGGAGATAATTCATTATGCGTGGATGCATTTCGTATATAGAAAAAATCCTCCAACTGATAGTACATTGTCCCTTCCTCTGATCTCAACTAGGTCTCTGACTGAACTGACATGCATGAGTTATTTATGAGAGAATATTCAGTTATCTGAAGTGCAGCAGTTACATGCATGCATGCATTAACTAACTGAACTCACAATTAATTCCACAAACTATTGGAACTAATCTAAATGGACTTAACTCAGATAATTGAGCTAAATAATTACAACTCAAAGTACAACTCATCCTCATCTCCTGATCTCCTTAATTAAGGGATAACTTCTTCAATCAAAGGGATAACTATTGCATGTCCTCACATCAACTTCATGTTTGATTTCCTACAACTAATTAACTCAAGATTAATTAATTATTATTTTACAAACAGCTGCTAAGATCAAATTCAAATTTTACTTCTCAATTTTAGTTCAGGGACTAACTAAAATCGGAATCCATCCCAAAATGCTATTTATAACTATGTTATTTTTAGCACTTCCATCTTTCATTCCTTGTTGCTATGTCCAAGCTTTGCAAAATTTGATATGTATTTAATAAAAGTCTAAATATTGTTAAACTATGTTGTGTGAATCTAGGTTGTCTTTTAATAAAGGAGAAGTAGTTTTATATGCTGCCATAAATGTGTACCATTGGTGTTAACCATTCTAGAATTTTATTTTACTATTCACTATTGTTTGGGACCCTTATCTACATAATATTTGATATTGTGTTCCTCTATTTGGGAATAAAAAATATTAAAGAACACATTTAGTAGTTCGTGTTCCAACCATTAGTTAGAATGCTAAAGTGAATCAAATTAAATAAACACAAAAAATTTGTGGGCATTTCCAAGATATTATGGGTGAATCATCGTGAGTATCTTACATTATCCTTTGAAATATTATTTACTTTGAGAGTCAAATTTTGGAATTGTTGTTTGTACTTTATCACTGTAACTTTTTGTTGAATATTTACCATTTGAATAGAGAATCTATTTTTCTTAATATACCCATAGTATACTTATTAATTCCTTTAAAAAACTGGACCAAGATATAACAAAATATTTTTTCCTCTCACAAAGCCATTGATACCATACATGTTGGTTTTTCCTAAAAGCAAGGATGCAATATTTACCTTTTGTAAGGATGCCACTTAGTGTTGATAAAAGTATTTCTCCATCTGTGATATCCATGTTACATGATCATTACCATCAAATTTCCTCATATTGGTTTTAGAATATAGTAATTCCTTGGTGTTGAATTCAAGCTTTGATGATGTGGATCTTGGATTGAAAATTCATGATTATAGTTTTATGACTCAATATTTATTCTTTGTAATTGTTATAGCATACTCCTCATATGAGATTGATTCTTAATACCAACTTCTCCTTACGTTCATGATTTGCATGTGTCTCCACATCCTTCTTATGGAGATATTTTAATCAAATGTTTTGTAACTCTTTTGTTTCTTCACTGGTGGATTTTTTTCATTTCTTCCTTATTTTATTTCATATTCTTTTTTATTTCTCTTTTAAGTTTTTCTTCAAAACTTGGTAAATCTACCTTTTTTCAACATACTACCGTCTATTTCATTAACATTCTTCTCTAATTGAGATAACCAAAATTCTAAGTCTTCACTTTCTTCATGAGTCAAGGATGAGCCTGTAGTAGATTTAATTGGTGTAATAGCTTTCTTTGGAGTTATGTTGGAAAATAATAATAGTACACCTCTTTATCACAACTTCTACTCACCAAAAAAATGGGATCTTCTACTCAACAATTAGGGCACTTACAACTTATGTACCTCAATTTGGAGAACATTTTAATGGATGAATTTTTTCTTGATACATTAGAGGAAATTTGATTTTAAAAGGTTAACATTAAATTTCCATGTCATAATATGTAATCCAATCAAAATCCTCTAAAATTCAAAAGAAATACAGGTGTGACTAGGCACTGCAATTTTTTTATTAATATAATTTACCTATCTTAAGCGTAAGTGGTCCCCAAGTGAACCAAAACTATATTAAATGTTAAAAATAAATTTAATATCTTATTCTATAAAAGTTATAGTATTGATAATATTTTTAATGATGTGTAACTAATTCGAATTTTAAATTTACCTTTTTAATTTAAATTTTCTTAAATCTTGTCGTAAACAAACTAATTTAAGTATAAATATATATACTATTATTTGTGAAAAAATGCATTTAATTTGGTTAATTTAAATTACCTTAAAATTTAAATTTTAAATTCAATTTTTAAATTTAAATTTATTAAATCTTGTGTTATAAATTAATTAAAAATATAACTATATATTTTTATTTAATTTTAATGACGTGTTACTAACTTTAAATTTTAAATTTATTTTTTTAATTTAAATTTAGGTAATTTAAATTTAAAATCTATTTTTTTTAATATAAATTTTATTAAATCTTGCACTAATAAATTAATTTAAGAGATAAATATATATATTTTTATTTTGATAAAGTGTCACATTTATTTGGGTAATTTTGATAAAAGTAAAATAATAAAAGTGATATATTAAAAAATTGTCTACACGCATTATTTGATTAATTCCTTAATTTTTTCTCACGTGGTTATTTTGAGTTGAAATTTCCTCTAATGTATATATGACATTTGATTCCCTGTAGATCTAGAACCTTGGTTTGTAATAATTTGATATGTCTTTTCAACAATTCCACAAGTCTGAATAGAATTTTATGTGTTGAGTGAAAGTTAT
Source organism: Pinus taeda (assembly GCA_000404065.3). Classification (NCBI taxonomy): domain Eukaryota; kingdom Viridiplantae; phylum Streptophyta; class Pinopsida; order Pinales; family Pinaceae; genus Pinus; species Pinus taeda. The sequence goes on from APFE030189310.1 coordinate 74,826, forward strand.
GGTAATTTCCCCAAAACTTTCTGATTTTTGTCTTCCTCCCATGAGAAAAACTTGTATATTATGCCCTGTGTCCAATTCTTCAATTATAATGCTAAGTTTTGTACTTGAAATACTTTTGTATGTCTCCTGAATTTCCTGAAGATTTCATAGTTTGAAAATTCCAAGCTGGCCTGTTTAAAATTTATTTCAATATTGTTCACAAACCCTAACTTCCATAAGATATAGCTTTGGAGGTATATACAACCAAATTATGAAAATCAAATAAGACGTCCCTAGATATTTCTTCTCAATATGGTCCAAGTTTCACTATCTAAATCCTCACCAAAAAAATATTTATTGTGAAAGTGATAAACTAACCTATTTGAAATTGATTTCAAGAACATTTAGGAGCATTTGGGAGCTTGGAATTCCTTAAAGCATATGTCCAAAATTATAATGAACCAAGATCTAAAACAGTAACCAATTTTTTTCCTATATTTTATCTCAATGTTTTCCAAGCTTCATGGTTTGAAAGCTCACAAAAAAATGTTATAGCAAAAATGTTGAACTTACCTACTTTCAGGAGCATTCAGGAACACTAACTTCCTTGGAGTAGATGTTTGAAAATATAGGGAATCAAGATCTAAACTTTGAACTAGATATTTTGTAAGATTTTTGCACAATATTCTCCAAGTTTCACCATATAAAACTATCCATAAAAAAAGGTTATAGAAAAAATGTGATGATGACATTTCTAAAGTAGCAAAATACTAGACTCATGAACTCTGGAACCAAATGTTATGAACATTGCACCTTTAGAATGATAAGAGACCAATAGTTACAACTCTCTTCAAGGGGGGAACCTCCTTTATGATGAATACATTATACAAGACAATATTTGATGATTCTAAGGCTAGGTCTCCTTTGTATATATAGGAGACAAGGGGTACAATTATAATAAAATAGGACCATGAGGGGTTGTAGCCTACATAATAATATAACATTAGAAATGTAATCAATCAATATTTAGGGATTAATAATGAGTTTTAGGGTTAAAAAGGGATTATATAGGGCTTAGCAAGCATTACCTATGTGGCATGACAATGTGGAATGATTTTAAGGCGAAGCTAAGGTGGAAACTATTTTGGCACATGACATGGAATAGAAATATATCTAGAGGTTAGAGAATTGAATTAAACATAAGTAAAAATATCTAGGATCTTAGACATTTAGGGTAAAATAGTGGTGCACATTAGCACTCACCTAGATCTAGATATAATTGGGGATATGATATATCTTGTAATTTGAGAAAACTATAATTTACAACCAAACAAAATAAAAAATTCTAGATGCAAGCATGATGGTCCAAATGAAGGTTCAATGAAGTCCACATGGAAGGGATGTTGACATGGATTTGCTAAAGTGGTAGCCGATGTGTCATGGTTGATGTGGTATTAGGATATATTTTGATGATTTGGCATTCTAGCATGACACAAAAGGACTAGGAAGATGACATGGTGGCTAATATAGAGCCACAACATTGAAGGTGATGCGGAGATAGAGAGACCAAGATCTAAAAGTTTGGAAAATTGGGGTTTATGTGTTTTTTGAATCTAGATGTTCTAGCTGTGACACAAAGAGATATCACAACCCTGTTTTGCCAAACTCGTTCTTGCTAGTAAAAAACGGTTCCATGAGTTGATTCCTCCACTTTTTCCACTATGAATGCATAGAGATAGATGAAAAATAATATGATGATCCAATCCAAATAAAATGTAGTCCCAGAAAGTGAGATTCTTGATCAAAATGGTCACAAATGTATTTTGAGAACATGTTCCAAGTTGGCCTCCCTCGATAGAATTTTTGATGCCAATGTTGTCGCTACCATTGCTCTTGGTCCAAGTAAAGAGCTCCTACATGTAGTTTAGTGTCATCATCCCAGATATTATTAAGGTGGAAATATGGTTACATTTGTGCCACCCATATTGCTGGGTTAGAGCCATAAACTTTGTACATGTTGATCTTGGGTGTCTGGCGGCTCGAATATTGGTGACCTCCATGGAAATGAACATGATGGATGGATTCTCCTTTTGTGTGTGCATAAGAATTGTTTTCTTCCCCCTTGGGTTTGTGAGACCTACTTAGGGCTTGTAATACTATTTTTGTGATTATGTTGTTGAAGGACTCCTGGAAGTCAATGATTTTTTTCTTGAGGGTTTTGACTTTCTCTAAAACCATAACTTGAGACCTAGTACCATGCATACACTAACCTTGTCAAATTTTTAGCTTACTTAAGAGTAGTATGGTTGGAAAGAGGGAAAGCTTAGGATTCTAGTGATGTGGGTCACTTGAAGTCGTGTTAGGAAAAATTTGGGACCACATGAAAATTGGAGGTCTTACAGATGAATGGTACCACTCTGATCAACTCGTCATCCTGAATCATATGGGATAGGTCTCTTGCAAGAATCCCGTGATGGCCACAAATTTTTTGTTTTATTTTTTTTACTTCGAAAGGAGTTTTACTCCTAGTTGATTAATATAGTAGTGGCCGAATCCAAAATTCCTGATACTTCCAAATATCCTGTGAAAATCAGGGTTAGACTGTAGTAGCAAAAACCGTAAGGTATCAGCACTACAAAATGTTCCGTGAAAATTTGATCTTAACTATAGCTGCCAAAACCCACACTGCATAAAGTCTTTGATCTGTGCTGTGAAAACCCCAATTGTTGAATTTGGTCTGTACGATAGTGGCAGGAACCTAATTGTTGGATATGATTTGTATAATAGTGTCGAACCCCAACTACTATATCTAATCTCGAAGAAAAGGTAGGAGGGAAACCTTTAAATAGTCGAGGGAACTATGGTCACAAAGGAGTGGCAAGTGCTACAAATCATGATATACATAAGGGCCAATAGTAGTACTTGATCTAATCTTTCAGAGCACCAACTACTAAGGACCAACTATACCCTTAGCCATACTACCCAACTACCCTTTTGTATGTCCGAGTAATCTCCCTGAATTTTTTTCTCAATGTACTATAGTAGAAAAACATTTGATGGCTTTTCTAAGGTTAGGTTTAAGGTTATCCTAAGGGGGTCTTCCGATATACCTGAGGGTACATGGAAGTGCAATCTATGCTCGGTTCTATCTAAGGCACTAATACTCGAAGGGGTAACCACATGGATTATAAGGGAATCCAACAAGCATGACCACCTCTTGTAGTTCCTGCATGCATGCCTCCCTAAATCTGCGGGTTTATGTGCTCAACAACAGATCCCATAGTTTAAATATGTCGAAACACATCTAGCCCAAATACATGTCGATCTTGGGTGTCTGATGGCTCGAATATTGGTGACCTCCATGGAAATGAATGTGATGGATGGATTCTCCTTTTGTGTGTGCATAAGCATTTTTTTCTTCCCCCATGGGTTTGTGAGACCTACTTAGGGCTTGTAATACTATTGTTGTGATTATGTTGTTAAAGGACTCCTGGAAGTCAATGATTTTTTTCTTAAGGGCTCTGAATTTCTCCGTAGCCATAACCTGAGACCTAGTACCATGCATACACTAGCCCTGGTATAATTTTTAGCTTACTTAAGAGTACTATGGTTAGAAAGAGGGAAAGGTTAGGAATCTAGTGATGTGGATCACTTGAAGTCGCATCGAGAAAAATTTGGGGCTGCATGAAAGTTGGAGGTCTTACAGATGAATGGTACCACTCTGATCAACTTGTCGTCCTGAATCTTATGGGATAGGTCTCTTGCAAGAATCCCGTGATGGGCACAAATTTTTTTATTTTATTTTTTTTACTCCTAAAGGAGTTTTACTCGTAGGTGATTAATACTACGGTGGTTGAATCCAAAATGTCTGATAATTCCAAATATCCTGTGAAAATCAAGGCTAGACTGTAGTAGAAAAACCCCAAGGTATCAGCACTACAAAATGTTTTGCGAAAATTTTATCTTAACTATAGCTTCCAAAACCCACACTACATAAAGTGTTTGATCTGTGCTATGAAAACCCCAATTGTTGAATATGATCTGTACGACTGTGGCAGGACCCTAATTCTTGGATATGATTTGTATAACAGCAGTCAAACCCCAACTACTAGATCTGACCTTGAAGAAAAGGTAGGAGGGCAATCTTTAAATAGTTGAGGGAACTATGGTCACAAAGGAGTGTCAAGTGCTACAAATCACGATATACACAAGGGCCCAACAGTAGTACCTGGTCCAATATTTTGGAGCACCAACTACAGAGGATCAACTATACCCTTAGTCGTACTACCCAACTACCCTTCTGTATGTCCGAGTAATCTCCCTGAATGTTTTTCTTAGTGTACAGTAGTAGTAAGACATTTGATGGCCTTTCTAAGGTTAGGTTTGAGGTTATCCTAAGGGGATCTTCTGATATACCCGAGGGTACGTGGAAGTGCAGTCTATGCATGGTTCTATCTAATGCACTAATACTCGAAGGGGTAATCACATGGGTTACAAGGGAATCCAACAAGCATGACCACCTCTTATAGTTCCTGCATGGATGCCTCCTAAATCTACGGGTTTATGTGCTCAACAACAGATCCCATGGTTTAAAGACGTTGAAACACGTCTCTAGCCCCCCAAAAAAAATCTACTAAAATTGGAGGTACAACTGACCTTGGAAAGTGCTCTGATACCACTTGTTATGCAGTTGACCTGCAAGAATAAAAAAATTCTAGGAATATGAAACAATATTGCCAGAAACAAAGAAATATCACATGAATGAGACAAACTGCAAATATATTTTATTATTCAGAAGCATAATACAACGTTCACTTGCCTCTTTGAGGGGTTAACCTCCAACAGAGAAAAGTTCAGTTACAATAAAACTCGATGATTCTTCCCTTGTTATCTAAGACTATTTATAGCTTTATGACATCAAACCCCTAACTACTAATGGTCCCTTGCATAATACGGGTTAACCACTTTATTTATTAACTATGGCCCATTTATAAATAATTGTGGCCCCTTTCCTATAATGCAGGTCAACCACTTACACATATTATTAATGTGGATAACCGCTTATGAGGTTTATTAACTCAACTAACTAACTATGACTCTGGAAAGGCCCCTTAGGATTATTACATAAATAAAGGGGTTAGAGTTGGAACATAACATAAACTATAGACCCTTCTGATGAGGGCCTAACTCTAAGGAGAAAGAGAGCCAAACTCATGACATGCCCAATGTCGTGGTAGTATATGCACATCTAACCATAGAAATAATTAAGCTAACCCTTGAGGCTATGTTGATGTAGAAATATTATAGGTGAAAACATGAATATTTGATAGGTCGATGGACACTAAAAATAGAATTTAGATCAAAATTAATAAAGTTTCTTTTCACCATGCTAGTGCAATAATGTTTGTTAATTTGAAAACTTGATACATAGGTTGACACGAAGTGAACTCATTTATGCAATGTTCACATCATGTTTGACTCTAATTGTAGCATTATTGTAATTTTTTTTGTTTTAGCCAATGTTAATGTTTGAAACGTTTGGAGCCTAATTGTAAGGCATTCAATGTAGATCATGTTTGTTGGACAAGTGAAAACATGGATAGTCAGCACAAAAGTTGGTTCACTATCACATGTTGAGTGGCATCAGTTTGGTCATCCTGCACAAATTTAGGGTTTTCTCACCCAAGCGCCCAATATGGCATGATTAGCATGTCATGTTGCCGCATGGCCATTGTAATATGGAAAAGCATAGTCACATGACATGGGGCACATGTGTGCATGATGAGAAAGTGGAGTGCAAGGCAAGTCCAAAATGGGAAAGATAGTTCAGTCATTTGATGGCCAAGTGGACGCATAAGTTTGGAAGAGCACACGTCAATTAGATGGATGATGGAAGATTCAGGAAGGTCAGCATGCATGACAGGTCGACCATGGATGCATCACATGGTTTGGAACAAAATTTGAGGCTTCCACCATGCATGTGTAAGAAATTGAGAAGTCGACTTGAGTACTTAGAGAGTTGTGACATGTTGTTAGATGGAGGCACACAGGCGCACACACGCACACATAAACCAAAGGAGGAAAGAAAATAGAACAAGAAAAAGACCACACAACAACACAACCTAGTTATACTCAAACAAATTCATTTTTAAAAATTTAACTTATAAGTGTTAAGTATACAAAAAAGTGTAAAGAAGTCATTGAATCTAGAGAACTTTTAGATCTAACAATTTCTCTACACTTTATTCCTGGATTTTTGAGATTGTCACCGTGCTTATCACTTGTCTAATTATAAAGCTTACTTTTAACAATGAATTTATACACATGTGTAGGGAACTTTATGTTTATCATTAATTGTTACATGAACTATTGTGGTTATACAAATATACATTCAAGTGTATGCATATTATTTAGTTATTATATGTTGTTTTGAATGTTTAGCTATAGTGTTTTTGGTTGTTGATAACATTATATGTCATTTTGGTAATGAAATACCTCAATTTTTTAATCAATTTGGCATTAGAATTTTGTAAAGTGGATGTGGCTTTGATAGGATATACAAACCATTTTAATAATGATATGGCCTTGATTCTTGAGTTAAACTATTGTTTAAGATAAATACACTGGATTAGCTTTGGAAGGTTAAATTATGTACTTATTCTTATCCTAAGGATGCTTTTACTTTTGATAATAAAATAAATATTACTTCATATCTAAACTGATTCATTCAAAGAGATGCCATCAAGACATGACAATACTTATATAGACAAACTATTATATATCTTAATATTTACATTACAAATAGTGATATTTTTAGACAAACCTAAAACTTGATGATTCATAACTTTAGGGCATTGCTCTATCCTTAAGAAAAAACAATCATGATTCTCATTTAAATCATTGAAAGCAAACCTTTTGAATTCACATCACATTAAGTTTCCAACCAAGAGTTCAGAATTTAGATTAAGATTTTCAAAGCAAAATACGAATAACCACTTATTTTGACACATCTGAATAAGTTATATGTGTTCTTTTCAAAATCAAAACCATACATTCACCATCCAATACACCCTTTTCTTATTTTCATTAGAGAATTTTGAGGTCTAAAATGGGCCTAAAAAAATGTACAAACAAAATCAAATTTATAAGAACCAATAGGATTCAAGATGATGATGTCAACCATGATTCACCATTTTTGGAGTAAAAATGTAAAAAGATTAAAAAATAAAAGAATTAATTTTTCCATCTGTATTTTCAATTTATCTCCCTACGATTTTACTCAAATTTTAAGCAGGAGCACTCGTTGGATGTCGAATTTAATTCCTCATCCAATGAGTACCCATGTTGCATACTTTTGATGGACCTGCTACATTGAAAACATGATTGCAAATGCATGTTTTCATCTAGTTTTCATTTTTTGTGTAGTGGGGTCCCTCGAAAGTATGCAACATAGGTATTCCTTAGATGAAGAATTAAATTTTGCATCTAACGAGTGCTCTCGCTCGAAATTTGAGTAAAATCGTAAGAGTAAGTTGAAAATACGAGTGAAAACTAGATTATCTTTCCCTCTAATTAATGAGAAATCTATTTTTGTCAATTAGTGCGAGTATTATTTGATAATATTTCTTAAAAAATCCAATAAACTTCAAAATTTCTCTAATATATATCATTTTGAAATTTAATTTTACTAAATAAAATAACCACAACCATCCATTCCAAAATTTAGTGGTTAAACACCATTGAGGAACAACCCTATAAGGTTACCCATCATAACTAGAAAAATAACATTAGTTTGATACCAAAATTCTAAAAAATTAATGTCACTATTCAATAGTATTCTCCAAACCCATAGATATATTCCACTACTGCAACCTACAAAAATTGTTAGTTTCGGTTTTAAATTAGCAACCTTCAAAAAAATGTTAGTGTTGGTTATAGATTCCATACATATTGATGCATATAAATTAGTTGAATGGTATTTAGGCAAACCATGAATAGAATTTATGCAAAGTGGCAATTTTTACATGCCTATGCAATTTATCATTCGAGCACTGTTTATCAACCGTGAATGTGATAATTAAAAAAAACCTATCAGGAAAAAGTTATCTGTTTTACATT
>APFE030189312.1:6065-91250 GCA_000404065.3 Pinus taeda
GAAGCTAGTTGATCCTCCATTTGGAACCAAACCAATTGGCTACAAGTGGGTCTACAAGAACAAGTACAAAGTTGATGGTTCACTTGACAAGCACAAAGCTAGGCTTGTGGCAAAAGGTTTTGCACAGAAGGAAGGGGTTGATTATGAGGAAACTTTTATCCCCATAGCAAAATGGGCCACCATCCGGACACTCTTTGCACTAGCAGCTCAGAACGGTTGGAAAGTCCATCAAATGGATGTAAAAACTATCTTCTTGAATGGAGATCTAAAAGAGAATGTTTTTATGTCCCATCCTGAAGGATTTGTTGTGAAAGGACATGAACATAAAGTATGCAAATTGTTGTGTAGGTAAATCCCCTCTGCGAACAAAGGCGATCCCACTAGCCTAACTGAGGTCTAGCAACAATCAAACAATGCTAACACGCAGGTTCCTAATTGCAAAACAAAAGCCAAGCTGAGAGCCTACCTCGAATCCAACACTTATATTCGTAGAAGGGTCGTCGCTTCCGTTCTTTCACTTTAGCTGGTCACAATCCTCACGATCTTCATGAATAGACACCTACACATGCAAAGAACAAGACAAATACAAGCATAAAATTCAAGAAATGCAACTATGTATCAGTCAGAAAGGATACAACTCAAACATCATATTAAAGACACATGAGTGGAACCATAATGATAGTCGTCTATTATTATTGATAAACAAAAGAGAATACAACCAAGTTCTGACGTCAAATCCTCCTTTGGCTGGGTGATCAGCAACACATGCCTTGCAAAGCTTGTAAGGGATAGGGAACAAGCCTCTCTCTCCTTGATTACTTGGACATGGATATCCTCCTTAAAGATATAACCTTATGGGGATGAACAAAGCCTCTTGTAACATGAGCTTAGCAATTCTCAGACTTTGGGACTTAGACTTGAGAGCTTGAAAAGTAGAATTACTAACTAGCTTGTCAAAGGGAAAAGAACATCCACTTGATTCATGGGATTATCCTTATCATTAGGAAGCTTCCATGAGAGGTGGAGAACTACTTCCCTCCTTGGGAGATTCGAAGCCCATCTAAACTAACTCAAATTGGAATCAGTTCATGGATAGGTTAAAAGGAACCTTCGGAAGTTTGCTTGTTAAAAACTTTACCCAACTGGGTTGGCGCTAGTGCGACTCTGACACAGAGCGCCAACTGGCGCGCCCTATTTGGAGGATTTCCCCTATTGGCGCGACTGATACATTGTGGAACAACGCCAATGGAGAAAGGGCTATATTTTTGGGTATTTTGCAGAAGGTGTTTTCAGGGCATATGAAATACATACTCTAAGGGATTCAATGCAGGTGTTTTCAAGTTATGTCACTTCTCACAGGTCCTGGAATAGGTCCTCCAATGTACGGGAGAAGGGGTAACAGGGACGGTGACAAAATACTGTGTAACAATGAGAGGCTAGAGGAATATGTGACCCCAAAGAGAGTTGTAGTCAATAAGTCATACTCTCTTTGTAGTGATTTTGCGGTTAATATGAGAGGCTAGAGGAATATGTGACCCCAAAGAGAGTTGTAGTCAATAAGTCATACTCTCTTTGTAGTGAATAAGTCAGTTTACTTTGTTTGTGTTTAATATGAGAGGCTAGAGGAATATGTGACCCGAGAGAGTTTACTTTGTTTATGGTTAATATGAGACGTCTCAGTTTTTGCTAAGTCATATATTCCTATTGTGATGAGGTTAGAGGAATATGTGACCCCAAAGAGAGTTGTAGTCAATAAGTCATACTCTCTTTGTAGTGAATAAGTCAGTTTACTTTGTTTGTGTTTAATATGAGACCTCTCAGTTTTTGCTAAGTCATATATTCCTATTGTGATGAGGCTAGAAGAATATGCGACCCCAAAAAGTTTACTCTCTTTGTAGTGAATAAGTCATATATTCCTATTATGATGAGGCTAGAAGAGTATGTAATCCCAAAGAGTTTCTCTCTTTATAGTCAATATGAGACGTTACTCTCTTTGTAGTCAATATAAAACATTTCTGTTCTGGTTAAGTTATATATTCCTAATATATTCGGCTAGCAGGCAGCTGAGTATATTTTTTTCAAGAACTAGTGATCCCAAAAACCGTTGTTAGTCTCATAAACGTTAAAAATATCATTTCAATATGAACTAATAGGTTGCCCACATTTTCATCTAAATATCTTAAACGAGGACTCGTATCCAATCCCGAGCGATATGATGTGGCAGAGCAGCCCTAGAACAATTTGACGGGGAACACGGACACGTCAAGATTCCGGGCTCAAGCTTTCGTAGCACGCCCGGGTTGCTTCAAGTCCTTCCGGTTCCCTCCATTTTCCAAGGCCGTGGCCAAACGTGGACGAAGCGAAATTCCATTAAAAGCAGCCATGGCGTCAATTGGCACAGAATTCTGACAGCCGTAGATGCTACTTGTTTGCCTTTAACATCTTTCATTTATTTTCCTTTGGTTCCGCTTCAAACTTCAAGCATTTTCACGCAGATTAAGAGCAACATCAACTGATCTCAATACAACCAGCAAAGCTCTTCAAAGCCCCCGGTAAAACACTACAACTGTCATTCAAATCACGCGTCACGTTTCTAGAATTTCTTCGGCTTATATTATATTTTCTTTTTATGTTATATTTTGAAAATGTTAGAAGGTATAAAGGGTTTAAAGTTTTCAGCTAGTACTCATGGCTCTGGGTTGTAAGAAACATTCATATTAACTTGAATTGTGCAGGGGACGCCATCATTCAGCCATGGAAGGTGCTCGCGTGCTTCGGCAAAAACGTGCCGCTGCTGAAAGGTCTACTCAACCCCAGGTCAGTTTTATAACCCTAGTTTATTCTTAATCGCTTTCAGGCTAGATTATAAAATCATTGTAAAGCTTCGAGGGGTATGCCTGTTGGGACTGAGAGTGCACTCTTAAGACATTCATGAATTGGAGCTGAATGTTGTTGGTATTATGTTTTAGCTCGTATTTTGTCAGCTTCTTGTGCAATAAATTACGATGGACATGGCTTTTGTAATACTATTGAAGATGCTTCCAAATTTTAATCAAGGGACGATCAACCCCAACCTTAAAAGAGGTGGGATGCTGTTATTGCGCGGTGCGCCGGCTACTCTGGGCAAATAGCTACGTGGGAATTGAACCCTGGCGAGGGTTGCGACAGCACCCCGTTCACTTGCTCGGCTTGCCTCTTTTTTTCCCAGAAAAAAAGCGCAATTCCATTAATATTTCATAAACGAAATTACATTTTACATATACACTTTTCATTGTGTATCTGCCATCTGTTCCAGAAATCAGGAGGAGCTTTTGAGTCTCATTCTTGCTACGACGTAGCTATAATTATATCCCCAACCATAGCTGAGGTACCATATGTTACCATACAACAAAATGGGCAAAAAGCAAAAACAGCTTGACCTGTTTCACATACTGTTCCTGTAGTAAGATGAAATGCTACAGGAATCCATAATAGTGCTCACAAAAAACTGCCATTGACATACAATAAGACAGAGTTGTACCAGAGCCAGTAATAAAGAAACATATAACCTGACATAAAAAAGAGAACTGTCTACAACCTGCGCTCATATAACTGCCATTGACATATACAGATGCTAATTTATAACAAAACCAAACCCATAGAAACTGTTAACGTCTCCGAGAGAGGAAGCTGTCCAAACACTGCTAGAAATATATATAAGATCATAATATAAGTATCCATAGCTTGTAAACACAAATGCTATATTGGACTATGGCAAAACTGAGGATTGTCATCAAAAGGCCCGTGGTAATAAGCATATTGATCAGTTCCCTGAATCTCTGTCACATGCCATAGACCCCTGTCTAAAGAAGGCCTTCTTTAGAAAGCCTGTCTGCTTCCCTGTTCCTTTCCCGAAAAATGTGCCTGCAAGAGAATTGAGTGAAGATTAGAGATAATCTATATATCTCATCCATAATATTTCCTAGATAGATATTTCTGCACCGTTGAGCCCCACTAACCCAATTGATCACCAGCAATGAATCCCTAAAGATCTGGATTTTTTCACACCCTTTTTCAATGGCAAAACCCAATAATGCTTGACAAGCTAAGGACTCTTCCCAGTTGTTTGAGCCACTGCCTAAACCAATTTTTACCTGAAACAGGTGGTGCTCAGATAAGTGAAGAATAAAACCCCCTCCAGACATATTTCCATTTTTCTGGGCTGCCCCATTGAAATAGCCCCACAGGATCGATTTGTCCAGCTGTTCTTCTCGTATAATTCTAGGTGGAGGGCATCTTTGGATTGAGGGAAATGGCTGAGTATAGCTACACTCTCTGCTGCTATCTTGCTTGGATCAGATGCCACTCTAAAGATTTCCTTGTTCTGGGCAATCCAGATCCCTAATTTACAATCAGAGGCAGAGCCTGAATGCTTCTGTATTCCCTGTTTTGAACCCAAGCATGCCAGGAATCAGCAAAATCTGATTCCCCCCACCCACACTGGAAGCGCAATGATTTTTGACATTCCTTCCAAGTCTGCTGGGTAAAAGGGCACGAAGAAAATAGATGATCTATTGTTTTACTTTCTCCCTTACATAAGGCACACCAGCCTGGACCTACTGCATACCTCCTTTGCATAATATCCCATGTTGGAACTTTCATAGCCATAATGCACCATGTTATCAGTTTTGCCTTTGAAGGGCACTTTCCCTTCCAGACAGCCCTCCACCACCATTTATCCTCCTCCATTCGGGCCTGAGTCATCACATGACAATAACCCCCTAGTCATCACATGACAATAACCCCCCTTAGGCATATAAAAAACATGAGGGTTGAATGCCCAAACCAATTTGTCGTCCTGGTCAACTAACCTGATATGAGCCATTGACAGTGCTTCAATATATTTCCTCCAGCAGTCCCAATATTCATGGGGAAGATTCAGGTCCACAGCTGTTTGCCATCCCTGCGGCCAGATCATTGTTGTGAGAGGGTTTGCTATTTTACTCAAGCTGGCGATACCCACATTCCTCAGGAAGTTTATCAGATTTTCCGGAAGGATATGCCCAATTCCACTCCCTGGCCATGTGTCACAGCCCAACCTCAACTTCAGCCCATTTCCAATCCTCCATGTCAAACCAACAGAAATCAGGTCAAAAGAGTTTAGTACTGATCTCCAAACCGCGGAAATACTACCTCTTGGCTTGACAGGCAATCGAATCCAGTTCTCCAAAGAAAGGGGCCTGATGTACTTCTGATAAACTACTTCAGTCCATAAGCTGGTTGTGGATAGCAATCTCCCGATTCTCTTTCCAGAGGAACTTGAAACAGATTCTCCTTGCTTTTTCCAGAATACCTCTAGGAATCCATGCTAGCACCATCCAATAGATCAGTATAGCTTCAATCACTGATTCAGCCAGAACCAAATGCCCAGCTCGAGACAACCACCTGTGACTCCAGCTTGCAAATCTTTTCCTTAATTTTGCCAGAAGCCAGGACCAGTCTTCAATTCTGCTATTTGGTTTTAATTGGAAACCCAAGTATTTAAGGCCTGCATCAAAAGTCCTCACCTCATATGGAAAAAGTCTTCTCAGATTGGTGATCTTCTGTACTGGCAGATTATGAACCCCGAGAGTAGACTTCCAGTCATTTACCACCGTTACCGTAGCAGTACTGAACAGTATCAACATTTCGTGGATGCATTGGATGTCTCTATAATCACTATTACAGAAAATTAAAATGTCATCTATGAACAATAGGTGGGTGATTAACATTGAATGAGCAACATTTAACCCTTTAAAATCTCCTCTTCTTTTGGCCGCTGACAACATTCTGATTAAACCTTCAGCAACAAAAAGAAATAGAAGGGGTGACAGGGGGCAGCCCTGTCGAAGGCCCCTCTCAGCTCTGAAAAAGTTGATGCTGCTCCATTTATTAGAACTGCAAAAGAATATAACTCATAATCCAATTTATGAAAGGAACCTCAAAACCTATATGAGTAAGGATGAGGTGGATAAAAAGCCAGTTAACTTGATCATACGCTTTTGACAGATCAAGCTTGATAATGACCCCTTTAAGATTTTTCCGTTTTTATGCTATGAAGCCCTTCTTGCGCTACCCTGATGGCTTCTCCATCCAAAAATCCAAACTGCTCACTGGAAATAGATTTTGACAGGATGGGCTTGATTCTCAGAGTTATCACCTTAGCTATGATTTTATAAATGCAATTACATAAGGAGACTGGTCTAAATTCTTCAAAAGAGGAGGGGTCGTCAACTTTTGGGATCAAAGCTATGAAGGTATAATTGAAAATTGGAAGGATACACCTCTCTTCTCTGGATTCATTACCCACTTTCCTCAAATCCTCCCCCATGAGTTCATAGAAACCCAAAAAGAGTTCTATTGTCCAGCCATCCGGCCCTGGACTCTTTTCTTTTTGAAAACTGGAAAGGTTTGTCTTTAATTCTTCCTCTGATACCTCCTCCATTAGCTCCCTGCTTTCTTCCTCCTCCACAAAGCAAGGGAAAAAGTTTGCAACTCTAATTATATCTGCAATTGATACTCGGGCAGATGCTTTGTAGAGGTTCTTGAAATGGTCTCTACTCAGGTCTGCAAGACCTTCAAAATCAGAGATTTCTCTCTCCCGTTGATCACTCATTTTCCAAATGGTGTTGATGGACTTACGCCCCTTTGCATATGCTTGGAATAATTTTTTGTTTTTGTCTCCTTTTTCTAACCATATTGCATGATTTTTAGCCTCCATTCAACTTCCCTGATTGCTAGAATATCCTTCCTTCTGGACGTCAGCCTCCTCAACACTTCCCTTAATTCCTGACCTTTAAACCCTTCATCCCGAGTCTCAGAGAATAAATTCAATTGATTTTCAATATCAGAAAGCTCCTCATCCTCTCTAATTCATTTTTGAGCAGCCCATTCCTTTGTCAAAATATTGATGTGCCTCAAGTTGTCTCCAAACTGTTGTGCTGCAGACTTATCTAGATCCCATTATAGGAGACCATGTCTATTCACTAGTGCTTCAACCAGGAGGAATCTGTCTAGTTGTTTAGCCACTTTGTCTTCTCCCAAACTGTTGATTCTAGTTAACAATGATATGTTTTATGTTTAGCACAATTACTTCAATGTTCCTTAAGCAGCCCAATAGCAATTTCCAATTTAGATTTCCAGTAGCAATCACATTAACCATTAATCACATTGACAGTAAAAGTAGATAGAACATAAAACAATAAGCAAAAGGCAAGGCAAGACAAGGGGACACAAAATTTGGCGGATGCCAGGGAAAAGCCCCAAGATGGGGAAAACCCTTTGATCAATTCTTCTTATTATTATATCAAAATGTTCAACAGAGAGAGAGAGTACAAAAAATAAATTGACCTGCCCAATTAAAGTCAAAACAACCCTGTCAATTTCTGCAGTCAAATTTCAGCCCTAACCAGAAAGTCGATGCTGGTCAAATCAGCAAATAAATCATCCTCAAAACAGCTCGGTCTTCCCCAGTCAAACTCGGCTTGATCAGGAGGTCAAAGTCAGCCCAAAACAACTTGGTCAAACTTGGTCAAAGGAGAGAGAAAAATTGCTGTAATTTCTGCGGTCATGCTACAGTCAACCCTGAAGTCAGCGCTGGTCAAACTTCCTAGATTCCCTCGAATTCTGTGCCCAAGAATGCGGCCTAAAGAGACAGAAAAGATCCCCCAAAAAGCGCAGTCAAAGCTGGTGAACAAACCCTTGGTCAACGCTGGTCAAACATGGTCTGTTGCTTGTAATTTTCGGTCCTGCAACTCATCCTTCTTGCCACACGTGTGAGAGAGAGAAGTTGCCCAATAGTTGTACGAACCAATGAGAGGAGAGAGAAGAATGTGTGAGTGATGATGATGCCAAATGAGGTGTGAGGTCACTTGAATTTATACAATTCACCGTGGGTGAAGAGACATGTCCATTGGGCTTCTTGAGCTTACATGAAGATGTGACCGACCTAAACAATTTGCACATGTGTGGGCATAAATTCAAAATCACACTTCCACTTGTCCAAATGAGATGATATTTATATCAATTTTGGTCCTCTCGAAAAGAGGAATTTAATGCAATTATCATCTCCATCAAACGAACTGTCCCAAAGTGGAATTTGGCCTTAGTTGCCAATTTTAACACTCCCTCTCAACTAGGGAGAATTCGACCTGTCAGTCCATCCATCATTATCATTGACCATCATGCCATCTTGTCGTCATGTATCATCTCTGTCATCTCATTTCTGCTCTGTTGAACCATGATGTAATAATGAAGAAGAATAGATCGAGAGTGAGTCATAAGAACATACCAATATCCACTAACAAAAGTCAATCTAGAGGTAGAATGTCAATTGATCCCAGATCAAGTTGTTGAACACGATGCATCCTAGACATAGGAGTATGACTGTACATGATGCGTCCATTGGTAGTGCTATGGACCTTGTTGTGGCACAGAATATCTAGGCACCACGACAACGGCTTAGATCGGGGGCTGTCACCCTGATCCCCAATCTCTCCGTTTAAGCTGTCTCCCAACTACAGGTTAAGGGGGGTAGACCCTATGGAAAAGTGGAATGAAGAATAACTAGTTGGGAACCAACCAGTGCGGGAGACACAATGAAGTGATCAAGTACTTGATTAAGATTTAGCAAGACTTATAGGATTTGATTAGATTTTAAACTATTGATACCACTGCCTTATAGAGTCAACGATCTTGCTAGGGAAATTAAGACCAAGTAATCGATTAGCAACTGTTGCTTAGATGAATGACTATTTTATATGAAATGCAGATCCTAAAACTAACGTGAGATGCAAGAATCTTGGTTAATTTTTGTTAAATGCCTATTTAAATGTGAACCCTTCAATCCTTTCCGTGTTGAGTTTGATTTCATAGTAATTGGCAGAGAGAAGATCAGGAGAAGTACACTAAGGTGTGATTAACGATACCTGTCCTGAAATTCTAACACACTCGGTGCCTCGGGCGCTGCAGAGAACTGTGGCTCTAACGACTGCAAGGTCATCGTTTTAAGTACTATTAAAATAGAATTCTCAAGAAAAGACAGATGGAGATCTATCTGTCTATCGACCAAGCTTATGCTTGGAAGTAAATTTTATCTATGCAAAGTTAACTTATATGCAAATGCACCAGAGGATGAGATGAAGTTAGACTCGAGAATGGGAAAACACTTATGCTGCAAAAGCCCTCAATTACCCAAATGAAATGCTCACCTCTTTTAGATGAAGACTTAGAAAATAAACTCTTGAAGATATTATAGTTAAAACACTAGCTTATTTCAAATCTTCTTGATACAATTTAGCTCAAAGAGAACAAAAACAACTTTGTAATTCTATATCAATGTCAACAGATTCTCAAAACAATACTCAGTTTATGAAACAATGGATATGCATTTTATCACAATTCCATGACAGAGTACTTAATTTTTAGAAATTAATTTTTAGGACGGCAGTAAGAAAAACTTCATGACAACAACAATATGACAATGAAAATAGTAAGCTATCAATGATATCTTTATGCCAAAAATTTCCTGAAATTTTTCCAAACTTGCCCACATGAATTATAAAATTTTTTCAGCCTGTTGTGATGTGATTTTCGGAATTATATCGGATTTGATATACTTATTACAACGAGTAATTAAAACATGAAATAAGCCTAATGATGAATGCCCAACTCAAGGAATTAATTCCTTAATGTATTAGTCAACTTAGGAACTAATTTTAGGCTAACCCACATGAAATTTATATTTCAGACTTTAGAAATAGAATTATTCAGAGATAACAATGACCCAAAATGTAGATCTAGGTCAAATTCTTGATACATAAATGACTTATTAATGTATCTAGCAATTTTTTGTAGTTAATTTCAAACCACTTAGATGTATTTTCTCACCACTATTAGAAAGGTATATGACTGTTGTAGCAAACAATGAGGAAAAAGATGGTTTAGGGATCAAACCCTTAGGCCCTAGGTCTTGAAGATCACTTGCTTAAGTTGCCCAAAATTTTTCAATACCTGAAACACAAATTTTTACCAAATTTTCTGCAAAAACCCACCAATGATTAGCTTTAGAAAATCAAATATTCAAATAAAAAATGGAGTAAGGGGAATCTAGGCCCAATAGAACTAGCATTGGGCTAGAAGAAGGCAGATCTGGGCCTAGGAGCCCCAAAACTTGAAACCCTTGTTGTAAAAAAAATTATTTTGCTTTAGATTTTCAGATTTATTGCAAAATCTCTAATGGCTGGCCTTGCAAAAATATTTGGGACAAGATATTGCCCTCCGGGGCCTAGATCTGTCTCAAAACCCCCAGATCTACTTGAAAAAATCTTAGATCTGAAGATTTGCTTGGTTGATTTCTCATATCTATTCCTGTAAACAATCTTTGAGCCCAGATCTTGCCCTCCAGGGTCTAGATCTAGCTTAGAGCTGAAGATTTTCTTGGTTGATTTCTCAGATCTATTCCTATAAACAATCTATGAGCCCAGATTTTGCCCTCTAGGGTCTAAATCTAGCTCAGATCTGAAAGGTTACTTGGTTGATTTCTCAAATCTATTTCTGCACAAGTGAAAAGAGAAAAACCCAATACCCAATATGTACAAAAATAGAGAAAATCCAAAAAACCTAGTGTTAAAATTCAAAATTATGTTACGAAATTTCAGATCTACACAAATAAATAACGGATCTATACAAATAATTTATAGATCTATTAGATATGAGGAGTATGAGTCCAACTCCGCTCCCAAATCTGATAATCTAAGGCTTTTAATAGCCAGATCTATCAAAATTTTCACAAAATATTTAAAAGATTTTGAAATTTTAGAGAGGTACTAGCCCAAAATCACCTTGTAGAAAAAATATTATCGTTAGATGAATCCTGAGGCTTATATGAAGTAGGCTCTTCAGAGAATATGTGTTGAGAGTTGGCTGATCCAACCGAGAACTATCCCCAAACTCTCAATGAGAACCTGAGAGATCTTCTGTAAACACTAGATCAACCATGAAATCAAGTAGAGAAATAGAACAACAGTAAAATTATGAAGAAATAGAGATACCTGCTACTTCAATCAAAATTAAAAATGTTACCCTAGATCCAACAAACTGAATAAGGTACCTGTATTTAGATTATTCTAAGAGAGCTATTGATTGATAGTTTTCACATAATATTAAGCAGAAATTAAAACAATGTTACCATAAATTCATGAAGAGGAACACTACAACATGTTGAAACCCCAAAGGCTTTTGCATTAATTCAAAAAAGTATACAAGAGAGCTTGAGAACTTAGTACACGATCTAGAGATCGGATCAAATGACTGACAAATGACATTTTATTTAAAGATAAATCCTCCAATGGCTAGTTCGGGTGATTCTCGTCAAAGTAATCTCGACCATTGATGAGGATTAAAATTTCTTTTAATCTCATCTGTGGAAATTTTCAATTCTTGAGGAGATTCAAAATTTTCAATAAATGCATTTTAATTTCCTCAAAAATAAATTTTTTGAGTTAATTTCCTCAAAAATTTGATTTTGACTTAAACCCCATGGACCTCAGTCCTGGGACCTTTTAAAATTTGAATTTAAGGACCCACGAATTTTGCCTTTGGAAAATTTAAATTTACTTAGGACCTATAATTAATTAAATTTCTGGCTTAGGATTTTAATTAATTTTTGGCCAGGAAATTTAATTAATGAACCTGTGAGGGGGATAAATTATTTTTCCAACCCTCACGACACTTTACATCATCATTTTCATATCTTTTACATCACAAGGGGGAAAACCCATCTGAGATAGATCCTCATAGACTACACATTTCTGCGACACAAATATAATCCAGCAAACTAAGCAATTTGTAATAAAATAACCTAACCAAATAGTTAGGGTTATTCCCAAATCACTTTTACATAGACTCGATTTAGAACACTAGGAATCCACTAAGATTCCAGTGAAAAAATCCATTCCGACTTTGGCGCAAGGCCGAAGGAAAGCTCTGCCGACCATCCGAGAATGGATCGGTGAGACAAAAAACCTCCCGAAATGTAAATCATCACTAGAAAAATACGTTTACCTAGGCAATTACATACACGACACGGATCTGTTGAGATTATTTACAATTTACACATGTAGAAAGGGTTTACAATATAACATGATGATCAAGTTGATGATGATAGTTGAACAACATAGACACGTTGATTAGGCGCTGTCCCTTTTGTGAAAAAAGGGGGTGTACTTTTATGGGTCATTGACACATAGTGGTCAACAAACCTGTTACCCATCATTTTTTGGGTGATATGCCTAAGAGAAATTTTTTCTCCAGGATGGTCCTTAGCCAGTAACCGACAACCCCTTGCAGCGACCAACTAGCTCGTTGTGCCACTTCTCTGCCACCTGAGCCAACCATGTGGTCCCTCACCCATCAATCATGATTGTATGTTTGAAGGTGGGCCTCTCGAACTTAAAGGTATGCTTTGTCATTTGGTATTTGAGTATTGTAACTTGCTTGTTATGGACACTTTTGGGCATGGATTAATGAGGGGATTTGGCGAAAACAATGGGCTAGGTTTGTGCTCTTGTCCCCTAGACCCCATTTGGATATTAACCTTGGATTTTAGTCCCGTGGGATCTCTTTTATTCACCATTTGGCTTTAGGGATGGTATTTCATGGGAAACCTTGATTTTGGTTGCGTGGTCCCACTCCCTCATCCGCATATATTACCCCTTTTCCACTTGTTATTACCCCATTAATCATCTCTCCCACTTGGGTCCACATTCCTCCACTGGGTTCATATAGGGCTAGATCTCCGCTTCCCCTTTCCCACACCCTGGGTCAGGCCTAGAATGATGCCCTAGAGGTTGATACAGCTAAGAAGAAAAGTAAAAGCACAATTAGCCACATTCAACAGGAAAAGATACCACAAAATGCAAATGATGGTTGGGACAAACACATTTAGCGCGTGGGTAAAAGCCAATACATGAACTCTACCTCATCGTCATGGCCATCACCCTGGTTCTTACAGGCTCTATGAGTCCCCTTCATCATATAGGAACCCACGATTGTCCCAATCCCTGGTGGGCAATGAACCTCCCTACCTTAAAAGGGGGTATCCATTGCTATATCTCACACATCATGCTCTTACCCCTTGAGCCTTGGGCAGTTAATCAAAGAAAAATCATAAAAAGGCAAAAGAGATATAAAGAAGGTTGGAAAAATCAAGGCCTAGGCACCTCTTGTACCACAGTTGCTCCCTCTTATACATTATATAACCAAGTATGGGCTTCCCTTTTGTTAGCTACCCTTGTACCCTAGCGTGTGGCCTATGGCTGCCTCTTCTCATTCCCTACTCCCTTCACCCATTTATCACATGCCACCACCTTTTAAAGGACGTACCTTGGACATATTATCCCCTTTAAAAGTAGAAACCACCGAATGGGATACTTGGTTAACTCCATTTGGAGTTTGGAGACATTAGCACATGCCAAAGCCCATTATGGAAGGGCAGGGCGTTATGAAGTCCCCACATGTGGTCCATGGTTTGTAAGCTCTTTTACTCAATTTATTTGATGATTTGTTGTACTAGAAGGCTAGGGGATGCATTGGATCTTATGCAAGATTGCAGGTGGTTTCCATCTTGGGTTTGGTCTCCCTATACGGGGTCCTAACCTTCAAGAGGGCTAGATTTGCACATGTAGGATGTGCGTTGAGAGCCTTGGGCTTCCATAGCAGTAGACAACACTCTATGGATCCCCATAGATGTTCAGAGATTAGCTCGAGATCCATCTATTGGATAAGGAAGATGCACTTGATTCACTTTTGCCCAGTGAACTCCACAGATGTACCATGCACTTGGCAACTGATACAATATTTATAGGATGATGTGGCATCACCTACACTATCATCTAAGCGCTCAAAGATGGTCTACAGGTATCTTCAACTCATTTGGAGACCCATGAGGTTATTATTGTGACCCCCACACCCACTGGGAGCATCACAAGTTTATTGTTTGGAGAATAAGGAGCCACCCTCTTGTCCATCTCTTTTGAGGGTCCTATTCTTCATTATAGCACCTATGGACTTCATCAGGCCTCTTGGAGGGCCCTACGACATGTATTGTTTACCATTTGACCTCTTGAGAGACTTATTATGCATTTATGAGCTAGTTTGGTGGGCTTGTCAAAAAAAGCTAGGTTATTAACACATTATTTTATTTTTGGGGCTTATGTAGGCCTACGAGACTAATTTGAACTCCTAATTAGTGTATAAATACAAGCGACATTAGTTCATTTTCTCATCATCACTTGGATTGGATCATATTTTCTTGTGAGATTTTCACTATCTTTTGAGGATGAGATTTGGATGAATGGATGAATTTCGATGTTTGGTTATTTTTTTTTGTCTTTGAGCTTCTATGATTGGCATATCTTTGGTGATTAGATATATTCTTCTTACATGTAAGTACTATGTTAATGCTATTTTGATTTTTTATTTCGCTGCATTCATGATATTGAGATTTTCGCTATTCTAGGGTTAATTTGTTGCTTTTGTTGGAATGATATTGTGGAAATTAAATCTGTAAATAGTGTTGTATCATGATTTGGCCATGTTTGAATGAATGAATGTTTCTAGAGACATCCTTGTCTTGACAAGTCACCAAATATTGTTGAACGAAGTATAAATGACTTTGAAGCTACTTCCATTAAGTCCTGAAGCCCAACGAAGTTGTCTTTTAGGCCTCCTTGACAAGTGGAAATCAATCCAAGTTCCAAATCTTCCATGACTCCATCTCTCCCAAAGGACAAAGCACTGGTCCTCCTTTGGTGATTATTTTAAAGCTTATTTCTTTCACCTTCCCCTCTTTTTCTAGGCCTAACCTACATAGGTCGCCTAGGGCATCAATTATCTCACAATCTCGCCATCCAAATACTTCGATTTTTGGTCCACAACTACGTTGGTGTGTCCTCAAAAAGCCATCCAAATTTCATGAGATTTCGATGGTGGGATCTTGGGATATCGCAAGCTCTAGCTCGAATATCAATTCTTGCCCTTGGTTTTTCTTAGGCTAGAAACTTCACTTGGATCCTTGCATTGCCTTTCATTGAAAAGACATTCCTTGATCCCTTTCCTGTCCCTAATTAGGTCAAACATATCATTGGTTGCTAAATCCTATTCTCTTGACCTAACCTCGGGTCCACTTGGTCTCGTGTGGTCCCACACCTTTAAAAAGTCAAATCTTCGAGAACCAGTCAGGAAGTCAAGTCCAATAAGGATTTTAGGATTGGGAAACTCCTTTACAAGGCATATTCCTCTAACCTAATCCTCAAATCCTTACATCCTTATCCTCCAAATCTTTGTGCTTGCTTCACATTCAAGTAAGCTCTATTCTTAACACCCTTCTAGGAAAAGGATCATTAAGGTCACTTCACATCCATTGGTTGATTCATCCTTCACAACTGACTGATTCATCCTTCACAAGTGACTTTCTATATATCGGGTCTCCTCCCATCGGTGAAAGTTCGTAAAGAGTTTCCCTGTGGCTCTTCCACCAAGTCAGTACATGCCCCTCTAGCTTCAACTGTGCGAATCTTTTTCCCTTCCTAGATCTGATGGATGCTAAAATAAAGTTTCAGTTGTTGCAACCAGTGGTTCAGCTTCAGAGCGTTGATCTCGCCGTGGTACGACTTAATATCGACTTTTACTTCCATTTTGAACATGTATTGATTCACAACTCTCGAACTAGGTTGATCTTTATCGAGTTCTTTCTTCGGCTGGTTCTCTGTGTCGTCCTGATTTCCCAACCCCCCTTCTGATTTGTCCTCTGCATTTGAACCCCAATCTTATCCAAATATCCCCAGCTTATTGCTTAGGGCTGCCATGAGGAGGTTTGCATTGCAGTTTATATGTGTGACTTCTTGTTCAATCTGTGAAAACCTCACCTCTGCAAGATCATGAGTTTTGTTTATAGATTCGTCGACCATGATTAGGGTTTTACGATTTTCGACCTCGCCGACCTAGATCCCCCGCAAATATCCACAAATACCTAAAGAAACCTGCTATGATACCAAATGATTCGTAAACTGTCGTGGATATTGCACTGGACAGTTCATCGCAACAAATCTGATAATACTATATTAAAAATTTGAGATTTGACACTTTTAGTGTTTTATTTAATTTCTAGATTTGTAGATTTTATTGTAATTAGTGCATGCATGCGGATGGAAATTATGTAGAAAAGTAGAGAACGACAAAATAAGCACACACACACACACACACGACACAAGATATGATCTCTAGGAAACCCTTTCGGGAGAAAACCCAGCTGGAAGGTGAGGTCGCTTCGCTTTCTTTCTCTGTTTGGAAATATGACTATAGGTACAAAGAAGTAATAACTGTGGCCTGTGGGTTGCTATAGTGCACAGGTCCTCTCTGTGTGCTCTACCTTCTATCTCTCCTGGCAATTTTTGCTCAGCTATGGAACAAAATTCTCTCGAAAGAATGGAATGCCTCTTCCTCCTAGTAGTCCGGTTATAACACAACTCGATAGCCTATTAGTGGTTAAGTTTTACTACATCAATTCTTAACTAGAGTTACAAAATAAACTCTTTTAGTCTTTTACATCACAAACACGTGGCTAACTCCTTTTCCATGATAATGGACGCTAACACAACATCCTCCCAAACTATAGGTGTGAAAACAAGGTCAACTTCTAAGTGGTATAACTTTTGCATAAAGACTCCGATTGACTCGCTTCTTGCTTCGTTGGAAAGGTCTCTGTGTGTAGAATATCATGAAAGGTGTGGCGCTAAAGCAACAAAGTTTTACCCCACAAAAACGTCGTTTGATGCCTCAAAACACTCCCAGAAGGTTTCAGACCTGGTTTCGCCAAATTGGGTCCCATCGTTAAAAATGGTCTCGTGAGCTTATTCCTCAACTTTTTCCACTCCAAATGCATCGAGATGGATGACAAACAATATAATAATCCAATTCGGATCACACCTCCCCATTTTGGGAGGCTTTTGGTCCCAAAAGCTTTTACTAAATGAGGTGAGGAAATTTTTCCTCTACCTTCTCTTTGATGTACCATTTAGCTTTGCCTAGAAGTTGTCCCTTCAACCCAATCCGCCAAAGGTCATGCTGCCCTTCTCTTGTAGTTTTGTACCTCTTTTGCAAGATTGTTGTATCTTCTGTCAACTCTGCCTGCACATGTGGTGCCAAATCCTCCACAGAAGGTAGGACCTATTCCTCTTCCTGTTCTAGCGCGGAAGGCTCATAGAGTTTCAAATTCTCTACATTTAGAACTGAGTAAATGCACATATATGTTGGTAAACCGAGTTGATAGGCGTTATCACCCATCTGTTCTAGTATCTCAAAGGGACCATACCTTAGAGCCTTGATTTTCTTACCAGGCCCTTGTAGCCTCTTCGTAAACTGCAACCATACTCTGTTTTCCACCTTGAATGATTTCTCCTTTTTGTGCTAATCACGCTTGGCCTTATACTTCTCCTTCGACTTCTGCAATGTGCCCTATACTTGTAGATGGATTTGCCTGATCTTCTCTATAAATTTTTCAGCACTCAAGGCATCTCCTGTAAGATCTTCCCTCACTCCTCCTTGCTGCCCATATGCAATATCCAAAGGTGAAAGTGCAAATATCTAAAACAATCTTGTAGAAGTGCGGATTGCTATGTTATAAGAATGCTATATATACACCAGATTTTCATCCCTAGTCTTCGGATGCTTTTGGTTGTATCCCCTTAGAAGCTGCGCCAAAGTCCTGTTGACTACTTTTGTTTGCCCATCTGTTTGTGGATGGAATGTTGTAGATCTCTTCAACTTTGTGTTCATTTTTTCCCACAATGTAGTCCAGAATGCATTGAGAAATCTTGTGCTCCTATTTGAGATGATGCTACTTGGTATCCCAAAGTGCACCCAAACTTTTCCAAAGAACAAGTTTGTTGCTTCTTGTTCGTTGATGGTTTTTTTAGAGGGCATCAAAACACACATCTTGCTGAACTTGTCAAATGTTGATTTTGGGTAGCATCGGATGTGCTCTAGCCATGAAAATTGGTGGAGAGGCTAAAGCACATGAGGTCTCCAAGACCCAGAAATGGTTTGGGGAAATTCTACCCGGTGAAAGAGATATTAAAGTAATTAATATTTTTAATAGGTTCTTAAGTCTAAACTTAGGAAAATAAAAATATTAATGGGTATTAATATAAAATTGGGTTAGAAGATTCTAAATGACATGGATCAAGCTAAAACTAATTTTCGCTGTTGATTAGAGATGTAATCTCGGCCGTTGAAGACTCAACAGAAAAAATATAAGCGGAGGCTGGAGGGTTAGTTGGAGACACACCAGATTGATCAGTTAGTTCGATTTTCTAGAGTGGGGTTTGCTAAGAGAAATCGAACCAGTGATCAGTTGCAGTGAGGTGCAGTGAGTGCATAGCAGAGAGATAAAGATAGTGCCGGAAGACCAGTGTAGAGGCAGAGAGGCAGAAGCAGAGCCAGAGTAAGCCACACAGAGGCCAACAATGACTGTGCAGAGGGCCAGAGGGCCTACGTGAGTGACGCAGAGGGCTAGAGAGGTTGCGCAGAGCCTCAGAGTGCTGACGCAAAGGGTTTCAGGTTGATGCAGAGGCCAGGAGGGCTAACACAGTGCCTCGGATAAATACTGGAGAGGGTTTCGTGGAGCAGACTTTCAGAATATCTGCTTCTGAAGAGAGGTATTACTGCGAGATTAATTTCTCTGTAGGGTGAGCCAATTTGGCACCCAATTGTACTCAGAAAAGCTACATAATAATAAAACCCTCAGAACTGCTGCACCGGTTTTCCCAAGTTGGGTTTTTCCGGGGACAATTATCCAAAAATAACGGTGTCCCTTGTGTGTTTGTCTATTTCTTTTAGTTGTTGATCTGTAGATGGTTGAGATTGCATTGTGTTTATTTCAGTGTTTATATGGTTAAATAACTTGTTTAGTAATTAACAAGTAAGAGAAATAAACCAGATAGTGCAGAAAAATTTCTAACGAGTTAGACTTAGAAATTTCAACATGGTATTAGAGGGTTGCAGATCACAGGAGGAATGGGAGACATTTGTCCAAAGCATTTTGGGCAGAGCAAATCTTTCAGATTGGGAAAAATTGTGGGCAACTATTTGCTAAGAAGAGATAAGACCACTGACCAAGGCGGGAATTAGTGGCAAAGGAGCATGGGTCAAGAAAGAGGAGGAAGAGGATGCGGCTCTGGCATCTGCGGGGCAGTAAGGGAAGAGGAAGAAAAATGACCTCTCCAAGATTAAGTGTTTCAACTGTGGGGCGCTGGGCCATTATGCAAACAGTGTCCTAGGAAGATGAATAAGGGAGAGGCGTTTGACTCCAAGGCAGCGTCGACTAAGGGGGAGAAGGAGGGTAGAGGATGATGACGATTGTGCCATGAGTGTTCATTTTCCTCTAGAGAAGAGGTGGGGAGATATCGAGCTGTAGTCAGGAGGGCTACAAGAGATGAGGGGCAAGATCCTTGAGGTACCCAAACTCTTGGATCATATCCGGCCACAGGAGCCTCAAAGAGACAATAATAGGATGACGGATGTCGGTAGAAGCGGATGTGGATGGAGAGGCAGAAAGTGCTAAAGTGCAGGAGTCCCTGGCAACGCAGAGAGGATTGCAGCAATGTGAAAGGCACAGAGGAGGTTGCAATAGTGCAAGAAGGCACATAGGTGTTTGCAGCAGTGCAAGAGGCACGAAGTTGTTGCAGCAGCGCAGAGGCAGCAAAGGGAGCACAAGAGAGTTGCAGAGAGAGCTTCAACATCAGGAGGGTTTCTAGACTGAACAAGGATGTTAGTAGTTGGGTAGATCAGTTACCGTAGTCTCAGTAACTGAGTTGCAGTGCAGCAGTAGCAGTGGTAGTGCTACA
This sequence comes from Pinus taeda, assembly GCA_000404065.3. NCBI lineage: Eukaryota > Viridiplantae > Streptophyta > Pinopsida > Pinales > Pinaceae > Pinus > Pinus taeda. The sequence goes on from APFE030189312.1 coordinate 25,988, forward strand.
GGCAGCACGATGCAGCATGATAAGAGAGGGTTGCAGTGCAGACGCAGTGTTGGGAGGAAGGACCAATAACAGCACAGATGCAGAGGAGATGCTGTTGGAATTTCTAACTGTTAGAAACCCTTCATATATTTTTTTGATTTATTTCTACCTATTTGTTCTAATTAATTAACAAGATATTTACCATGTAAATATTGAAAATAAATACAAGTACATACTCCAACACATTACAGATCATCAACTGAAGGAAACAAAACAAGCACACAAGTGACACTGTTGTTTTTGGACCAATGTCCCCAGAAAATCCCAATGCAGGAAAATCGGTGTAGCTATCTGAGGGTTTTAATTATTAAGCAATTTCAGAATACAATCTGGGTGCCAAAACCGACTCAGCCAACGGAGAATAATCTTGGCAGTAGTACCTCTCAGTCGGAGACAAATGTTTCGGCTGAAACCCTAGATAAACACACCGACAACTCCCAACTTCTATCTGCCCCATGAAAACCCCAACGTCAGTCTTTAGGCACTGCGTCAACCCTTTCTTGCCCAGCGTCTGCCCATCGTCACCCTAGCTCTCCCTTCGTCAGCCTCTGGAGGCACTGCGTCAGCCCTTAGAGCCTCTGCATCAACCACGCTGGTTCTCTGAGGCACTGCGCAACTCCTGGCTGCCTCTGCGTGGTCTTTGGCTGCTTTTGCGTGGCCTGTAGGTGGCTTTGCATCAACCCTCTCCTGGCTTCTGCGTTGATGCTCCCGGTACTATCTCTGCCTCTTTGTTACTGCATTCACTGCCTCTCAATTGCATCTCTTATCACTCCTTCGATTTCCTCAGCAAACCCTGCACCAGAAAATCGAATTCTTGATCAAATCAGTGTGTTCTCAAGTGACCCTCAAGCCTCCTCTTATACTTTTCTCGTTGACAATTAAACGACTGAGATTATGCCCCTAATCAACGGCTAAGATTAGATCTAGCTTGTTCCATGACTTTTGGACCATTCTAACACAGTTTTATATTAATTCACATTAATATTTTATTTTCCTAAGTTTAGATTTAGGGATTCCATTAAAAATATTAATTATTTTAATATCTCCCAAACTGTTTAGAATCTGCGCAAGCCCTTTCTGGGTATTGGAGATCTCATGTGCCTTTGCCTCTCCACCAATTTTCGTGGCTAGAGCACATTCGATCTACCCCAAATCAACACTCCCTCCGGCATCGGTCCCTATGCTGATGCTAGGCCTGCTGCCCATCATTTGCACTGCTGCATCCTGTACTGCTACCCATGGCCCTGTCACTGCGACTATTGCATTTGTACTGCAACTCCCTCTGCATTCGTGCTGCTGCCAATGTTGCATTAATCGTTATCGGAATAATATCGGCGCGAGGGAAAAATCGGAAAAAATCGTGATTATCGGGAAATAATCATTTGGTACAAAAATAATCATTTTTTTTTCTTCAAATTTTTAATATCTAAACCATCTACAACATAAAATAAATACATTGACACATAAATATGATAAAAGAACTAATATATAAGATGTTTAACATCATTTCTAGTGCTAAAATCACACATAACATTGAATCATGTCCTGAATAGTAAGTCTTGACTCTTGAGTCCCAACTCAGCCTCAAAATTTCAACAAAAAATATAATATTGTATCTCATCATGTCATAATGTCATATACAATAAGATGAAGAAAATAACTAAAGCCTAATCCTATTGATTTCCTCTGCCCTCTTGCGAGAAAATGCCACAGCTTTCCCTTTCCCTCTAGATGTAGATGTTGGTGCTGGTGGAGTTGGCAGTGGAGTCTGCTGTGCTCTAGAAGTTGAAGAACTAGAAGTAGGAGCTATAGGAGGTAGACCACGTCCTCTACTGGTGGCAGGGGTAGCCCGGGCAGGTGGTGTCACTTGGAAACATTACAATCTCCCAATCCTGAAATCCTGAATACTGATAAGTCTGCTGGATTTTGAATGAAATCTAAAATTCTATTTTCTCCATATGAAATCCAATGAGGCTGGAACCACTCTCAAACATCCTGAGTCATTTCATGGTAATGTTAAAAATTTAAGTAAAAGGATGAAAATGAAGATTAAGGAGAATGCCAATTTTACTTTAAAAATTTAACATTACCATGAATAGCATATCAATACTAGGGCCTAGACTTGATCATTAAGCTGCCCCACTCAAAAATTATTTGTTTCTTTAAAAAAACAATTGCATTTCAAACATTTAGCATCCCTTAAAAAACCAAAAAAAACATTATAAAACCTCGCTGCCTGAGACCTCCACGATAATTTCGATTGTTATCGCGATAAATTTGAATTTATCACGATAATTTCATAAAAATTGTACAAAAAACATTACCCACGATAAATTCGTATAAAAATCGCGATTTTTCACAACACTCGCTGTTGCCCATGGCCCTGCCACTGCCACTGTTGTGTTTGCACTACAACCCCTCTCATCATGCTGCATCGTGCTGCCCATAGCACTACCATTGCTCACTGCTGCATTGCAACTTAGTTATTGAGAAGTAAGTAACTGATCTCCCAACTCTGACATCTCCGTCAGGCTAGAAACACTCCTGATGCTGAAGCTCCCTCTGTCATTGACAAGTGCCCCCTCTCTAACCTCTGTGCTGCTGCAACAACTCTGTGCATCTCACACTGTTGCACACCTTTCTGTGCCATCTTGCACTCGTGCAACACTCTCGTGCTTCTCGCTCTGTTGCCTCACGCTGTCCTGGGAATCTTGCATTATAGCTCTCTCTGTTGCTCCATCCACATCCGTCTCTACTAACATCCGCCAGTACTGCTATTGCTCTTTGGGGCTCCCGTAGCAAGGTTTAATCCAAGAGGCTGGGTACCTCGAGGATCCTGCCCCTCATTCCCTGTAGTCTGTTTGACTATAGCTAGATGTCTCCCCACTTCTGCTCAAGTGGTGTGTGTGCACTCATGGCACAGTCATTGTCTGTTTCCACTTCCTTCTCTACCCTTGCTGGCGCAGCCTTGGTCTCGAAGGCCTCTTCCCTGCTCTTCTTCCTTGGACACTGGGTCGCATAATGACCCAGCTCCCCACAGTGGAAGCATTTGACCTTGGAGAGGTCCTTCTTCTTCTGTTTCTCTTGCTTTCCCTCAGATGCTAGGGCAACATCCTCCTCCTCCTCCTCGATTCTGATTCCCTTGTTGCTGCTTCCCACCTTGCTCAGCCTTCTGATCTCTTCTTGGCGAAGAGCCGCCCACATTTCCTCCCAATCTGGAAGAGTTGCCCTGCTTAGTATGCTCTATACAAACACCTCCCAGTCTTTAGAGACTGTGTTCAGCGCTGTTTTCACCATCAATTCTTGATCCAGCGTGGCCCCTATGGAAGTTAGCCGATCCTGGATCTCCTTCAATCGACCAAGGAAGGTGTCGATCTATTCTCCCTTCTGCATCTGGTATGACTGCAATTGATTTTCTAGTAGCATCTTCCTCTGCACGGAAGTATGCTGATACAACTTTGTTAGGGCCTCCCACATCTCATTTGCCGTATTCTTCTCGGCAATATGTGGTACTACATGGTCCTTGACCTCGTCAAGGATGATGCTCTTGGCACTTGCCATTGCATCCTCGTACCTATCGTTATCAACCGGGTCAACTGGGATTGCTATTGTCCTCAAGGCAAATTGCTTGAGACAGTTCCTATCTAGAACGGATAAGATTCTGGCCTTCCAGACTACGAACTTTGAGGCTCTGTCCAGTCTGTCCTGGTCTCTTACCCTGTTCACTACCATCTCCCTACTCCATTACTTCCCTCGTGGAAGTTCTTGGTGTGACTTCCTTTGAGCCTCGATTTCCCTCCTAGAAACCCTTCTGCCAATATCGAGATGCCCCCACTTCGATCGTTAGTGCAACTGCACCACTGATCTAGATTTCTTGGCTAGAAATCCTCGGTAGCAACTCCCTCCTCCTTGGTCTTGCCTTGTTAGGTAATGTTCTGACTACAGTACCCCACCAACTTTACTCTGCAACGTACCCATAACCTTCTTAGCTCCAGCAAACTGAAGGTTAGAGCTTCTAGGCTTTGCACAATCCTGACACCAGCAAAATCCGCACCTCCTGGCCACATGCGTCAATCCTTCCTGACTAAGAAAGATGACCGAGCACTGGTAGGTCGACTCTGCTCCCCTCTGCCACTATGCTGATCCTCTTCCTGGCTCAAACTTGATGACGTAGGCACTGCGTCACCCCTTCCTTGCTGCTTCTCTGTTAGGAACAACTTCTGTCACTGGGGACAACTGTTTTCTGCTATTGCTGCTCTGCTCGGCTGATGTTCTCAGTTCTCCTGTGATTTGCAACCACGCTCTGACACCATGTTGGAATTTCTAAGTCTAACTGCTAGAAACCCTTCATGTACTTTTCTGATTTATTTATGCCTACTTGTTCTGATTAATTAGCAAGTTATTTACCATGTAAATACTGAAAATAAATACAAGTACATGCTCAACACATTACAGATCATCAACTGAAGGAAACAAAGCAAGCACACAAGTGACACCGTTGTTTTTGGACCAATGTCTCCGGAAAAACCCAATGCGGGAAAATCGGTGCAACTATCTGAGGGTTTTAATTATTAAGCAGTTCCAGAATACAATTTGGGTGCCAAAACCGGCTCAGCCAACAGAGAATAATTTCGGCAGTAGTACCTCTCAGTCGGAGATAGATGTTTCGGCTGAAACCCCAGATAAACACTCCGACAACTCCTAGCTCCAATCTGCCCCACGAAAACCCCAATGTCAGCTTCTAGGTATTGCGTCAACCCTTTCCGGTCCAGCGTCTGTCGAACGTCACCCTAGCTCTCCCTACGTCAGCCTCTGGAGGCACTGCGTCAGCCCTTAGAGCTTCTGCGCTACCCACACTGGTTCTCTGAGGCACTGCGCAGCTCCTGGCTGCTTCTGTGTGGCCTCTAGATGGCTCTGCGTCAACCCTCTCCTGGCTTCTGCGCTGATATTCCCGGTATTGTCTCTGCCTCTCTGTTACTGCATCCACTACCCCTCAGCTGCAACTTTGATCACTCCTTCGATTTCCTTAGCAAGCCTTGCCCCAGAAAATCGAATTTTTGATCAACTCGGTGTGTTCTCCAAGTGACCCTCAAGCGACCCTCAAGCCTCCTTTTATACTTTTCTCGTTGACAATTCAACGACCGAGATTAAGTCCCTAATCAACGACTAAGGTTAGATTTGGCTTGATCCATGGCTTTTGGACCATTCTAACACAATTTTATATTAATTCACATTTAATATTTTATTTTCCCTAAGTTTAGAATTAGGGACTCCATTAAAAATATTAATTATTTTAATATCTCCCAAATTGTTTAGAATCTGCCCAAACTCTTTTTGGGTATTGGAGATCTGATGTGCCTTAGCCTCTCCACCAATTTTCGTGGCTAGAGCACATTCGATGCTACCCCAAATCAACAGTTGATGTACAGATGCAGTAGTGGTAGTGGCAGAGCCATGGGCAGCAGTACATGACACACAGTGCAGTACATGACACAACAGTGTAGAGGATGTTGGGTAGGAAGGCTAAGCATCAACACAGGTGCCAGTGCTGGATGATCAGGGTGATGCTCAGTGGTGGAGCATTACTAAAGCACATTCCTCGTTAAGAGGGAGTGTTGATTTGGGGTGTCGAATGTGCTCTAGCCATGAAAATTGGTGGAGAGGCTAAAGCACATGAGATCTCCAAGACTCAGAAATGGTTTGGGGAAATTTTACCCGGTGAAAGAGATATTAAAATAATTAATATTTTTAATGGGTTCCTAAGTTTAAAGTTTAAACTTAGGAAAAGAAAAATATTAATGGTTATTAATATAAAACTTGGTTAGAATGTTCTAAATGACATTGATCAAGCCAAATTTGATCTTAGCCGTTGATTAGAGATGTAATCTCGGTCGTTGAAGACTCAACAAAAAAAGTATAAGAGGAGCCTTGAGGGTCATTTGGAGACACACCAGAGTGATCAGTCAGTTCGATTTTCTAGATCGGAGTTTGCTAAGAGAATTTGAACCAGTGATCAGTTGTAGCGAGGGGTAGTGAGTGCATAGTAGAGAGGCAGAGATATTGCTGGAAGATCAGTGTAGAGGCAGAGAGGTAGAAGCAGAGCCAGAGGAAGCCATGTAGAGGCCAACATTGATTGCGCAAAGGGCCTGCGTGAGTGACGTAGAGGCTGCGAAAGCAACGCAAAGGGCTAGAGAGGCTGCACAGAGCCTCAGAGTGCTGACGCAGAGGATTTTAGGGTGACGTAGAGGCCAAGAGGGTTGATGCAGTGCCTCAGAGAAGCACTGGAGAGGGTTTCGTGGTGTAGACTTCTAGAGTATCTGCTTCCGAGGAGAGGTATTACTGCCAGATTAATTTCTCTGTAGGGTGAGCTAGTTTGGCACCCAGTTGTACTCAAAAAAGCTGCATAATAATAAAACCCTCAGAACCGATGCACCGGTTTTCCCAAGTTGGGTATTTTCGGGGACGATTGTCCAAAAATAACGATGTCCCTTGTGTGTTTGTCTATTTCTTTCAATTGTTGATCTGTAGATGGTTGAGTTTGCATTGTGTTTATTTCAGTATTTATATGGTTGAATAACTTGTTCAATAATTAACAAGTAGGAGAAATAAACCAGATAGTGCAAAAAAAATTCTAATGAGTTAGACTTAGAAATTTCAACATCAACTGCCACGAACAGGTAGTCATGTCCCTTCCTGGCTGTCTGTAAACCTCCCACAAAGTCCATGGAAATGCTTTCCCAAGGACGAGTATGTACAGGTAAGGGATGATACAAACCCCGTTCCTTGTTACTAGGCTTGCTGGTACAACAAACCATGCATCCTCTTATAAACCTAGCTACCTGCTCTTGCATCTTGGGCCAATACACATACCTCTGCAAGTTAGCCATGATATTTCCTACAACAAAGTGCCCTACAACCTTGGAGGTGTGAGCCTCTCTAATTAGCTACAAACACTTGCCTTTAGGAACACATAGCTTATCCAACCTGTACAGTAACCCATCTTGGAGATGGTAGTCAACGGTGCTGTCTCCATCGTGCACATGACTCTGACTCTACAATTGCTGATACACCTCCTTGAAGTCCTCATCTTCTAAATATGCCTCTTTGTATGCATCATCGGTGAATGGCTCCATGTGCATAAAAGTCCCCAAAGTTGTAATCTTTGATGTGGGTGGCCTTGAAAGCATATCGGCTAACTTGTTTGTGTTGCCCTTTTTATACTTGATCACCAAATGAAATTGTTGTAAAACCCCCATCAACTTGTAATGCCTAGTTTGCTGTAGCTTACTCTGGGCCTACAAGTACTGTAACGACTGGTGAGCTGTGGGGATTACTGTCTCCTTTCCCATCATATAGTGCTTCCATTTCTTCACATCTTGCACCATGGCATAGAGATCCTTATCGTAGGTAGGATAGTTAAGGACCGCCTTATGAAATACTTCAGAATGGTAGCAAACGAGCCTTCCTCCTTGCATCAAGACAACTCACATAGCATACCCACTCGCATTTGTCTCCTCTTCGAAAGGTCACTGCAAGTTTGGTAAAGCCAGAACTTGTGCTTAACTAATATTATTTTTTAACTCCTCGAAAGCCCTTTGCTGACCTTTTCCCCATTGGAAACTCTTGCCACTTGCTGTTATGGCGTGGAGCGGTGCTGTTACCTTCGAGAACGAGGCTATGCATTTTCTCAGGTACTATGTTGCCCTAATGAAACTCCCAACCTCAGAAACATTAGTAGGCACTGACCAATTCATGATGGCCTCCATCTTGGAAGGATCTATCTTCAGCTCTCCTCCACCAATCACATACCCCAAATATACCAAGGACTACTGTGCAAACTCACATTTCTTGAGATTTGCTAGCAGTGGGTGCTTCAATGTTTCTAGCTGCTAATGCTTCAAAGTTTCTAGCACCTGCTTCAAATGTGAAATATGCTCCTCATAGGTAGCACTATATACTATTATATCATTTAGATAGACAATAACAATTGAATCTAAAAAAGGCACATTATATCATTCATTAATTTCCTAAACATAGCTGTTGCATTACGTAGGCCAAATGGCATAACTACTAACCACTCATACAAACCTTGTCTGGTTTTGAAGGCGGTCTTCCATGTATCTTCTTCCTTGATTCGAACCTAGTGATATCCAAACTTCAAGTCCAGCTTGGTGAAATACTTTGCTTGCTGCAACTGATCTAGCAAATCGTCTATCCTGGGCAGGGGGTATCTGTTCTTGAGCGTCATTTTATTCAACACCCTGTAATCTATACACATCTGCCAAATCCCATCCTTCTTTGGCACAATGATGATGGTTGAACCACATGGTGATGTACTCGGTCGAATGACACCCTGTTCCAACAGCTGCTACAACTGTTTCTTCACCTCAATTGCTTCTATAACAGACTGTTTGTATAGCGCAATATTCGGCAATGGGGAGTTTGGCAATAGCCGGATCTCATGCTCCACTTCTCTCTTAGGTGGTAACCCTTTAGGCTCTCGGAGCACATCCTTGTATGCCAGTGAAATTTTCGACTTCCTTTGTGTGCGTTGATAATGAATGATTTTCCATCCTTGATGAGCCGGTACTGGTTAGCTCTCCTCATGAATATTGCATCACACATGTACATGTATGGACTCCCAAACATGACTCCACATACATCAAGGGGAACCACATCCAAATCTACTTCATCAATAAAATCAACACTGATAGCAAATTTAATTTTGCACTGTTTTGTTACCTTCAGCTCTACATCATTATTTACCCGTCCCAGTGGATATGGGTTTGGACGGTCACGAACTTCCAGCCTCACCTTCTTGACCAACTCTGATGTAATGAGATTCGCCTGCGATTTTGAGTTAGACAGAGCATCAACCTTTGTCTTCTTGACATGTATTTTTAAGTGGAAGAGTTTGGTCATTTCTTTTCCCTGTTGTTGAAGGCTACTCAAATTCACCTCCTTCTGCACTGATATACAAACGATCTTCTCATCCATGTTTGAGCTGTGTTTAACTTGGTTGCTCGAATCAGTGGCCATGGGATTGTTCTTCTTGTTCGTCGGGTTTAACTCTGGATGCAACTTCCAACACTTCTCCTCCATATGGCCATCAATGCTGTAGTGGTTGCTAGGATCTTTGCACTGGTGTCCTGTGGTTGTCGTCTTTTTATCTTTCCCCCTTTTTGCTTCTTCTTCCCCTCCTTAGAAACTTCTTGTTGCTCCTTCTGTTTCCATCCACTTGATTGCGCTCTTTTCAGGTCTATGTTCTCCAGGTATTGTACTTGTACACAAGCCTCGTCCACCGATTTGGGCTTGAACAACATCACTTGTTCACGCTGATGGCGGTGCAGATCCCCCAAATACTTGAGGAGTACATCTGGGTTCTTTGGAGAGATACCCAACATTATAGCCATCTTTTTGAATTCTGTGGTGTACTCCTACACACTTTGGCCCGACTTTTGCCCGAAGTAATGCCACTGGATCCACTAGTCGTCCACGTACCCAATGGCATAAAACTGTGACTTAATGAGGGTTTTAAAATCCTCCCACTTAGTCACTGGAGGTTCTCCCTCCAACCTCACGGTTTTCATGTGGCTCTCCCACCACGTCAGTGCATGGCCCTCTAGTTTCAGCTGCGCGAATGAAATCATTTGCCCTTCCTCGATCTAATGGACGTTGAAATAAACTTCCAGTGGTTGAAACCAGTGGTTCAGCTTCAGAGCGTTGATCTCGTTGTGGTACGACTTGATATCGACTTTTGCTTCCATTTTGAACAGGGATTCATTCATGACACTCGAACTAGGTTGATCTTTTTTGAGTTCTTTCTTCGTTTGGTTTCCTGTGTCGTCCCAATTAGTGTTGCAGGAAACGTCCCCCTCGGATCTAAACCCCGATTCGCGATCCGTACGGATGCATGGGGGAAGCGCCGTCCGAAACGCACTTCGGAAAAACCGAAATGCGTTTCAGATTGATAAACATGCTTCCTGGAAATTTCGGAAGCGTGTGCCCGAAAGGCGTTTCAGTTTTTCCAAAGCGCGTTTCATATGATGCTTCAGCTGTATGAAGTGCCGCGCTTCGGAGGACGAAGCGTACGAATCACGTACGATTCCGTACACGCTTCCTCCTTTTTTGTCACGCGGCAAAAAAAAACGCTGTTTTTATTTTTATTTTTATTTTTTTATTTTTTGGTATTTTGACTTGTTGGGGGTGGGTCCACCTTGGGTTAGGGTGAGGAATGAAGGATTTAAGCTCCCATCCATCTCTCATTTTCTCACTTTGAGTTTATGAGAGTTGGAGAGGAGAAGAGAGGAGAAGAAAAGAGAGCTTGGAGGAGTGAAGGAGGAGGAGCTAGGAGGAGGAGGAGCTTGGAGTAGGAGCTTGGAGGACTTCATCTACAAGAGGTAAAGAGGCAAGTGCAAACCCCAAATTCCCTTATTTTTTTGACATTTCTTTTTGTTTTTTTTCTCCTCCCTCTCCTACTCTTTCCCATGATTTTTGCTTGCTCATTTAATTGCAGGCTGTCCACCACCTATATCCATATTCCAAGATAGTGTTCTTTTGGCTTCTATGTATCATTCCACTTTTGGTTTTAATGATGGCAAGGGGGAGTAGGAATAGAAGGGGAGAAGAACAAGAGGACAGTGGTCCCAATATGAGTGACCCAATGTATGATGAGGAGGAAGGGTTTGAAGAGGAAGGGGATGAAGTTGAACTTGAAGGGGAAATTGAAACACTAGAGGGGAAAGCTGCATTAACACCCTTGTGGAACTATGTGATCAAACTTGAAGGGGGAAAGGGTGGCGGAAGCAACAAATTTTTGTGCCCTCATGGTTGTCATGGAGGAAAACCATTTAGTGGTTCATATACCCGCGTGAGGAGGCATCTTTGTGGGGTGATGGACAGTGATGATAAAAAGGGTGCTGTGGGGATACAAATTTGCCCAAACATTTCATCTGAACAAAGAAGAAAATACATCCCAATAGAGGAGGCTGCACAACAAAAAGCAAGAAACAAAAAACTCATTCCGAATCAAGTGCAACCTCTAGATTTGGTAGCTCATCTCCTCATGGTACTCCTGGAAGCTTTAGAGGTAAAAAAACAATAGGGGATTTCCTTAATGTTGTTGGGAGGGATGATGTGGATGGAAAGATAGTCCGATTTCTTTGTGCTTGTGGTGTACCATTCAATGTGCTTAGCTCTCCCTATTGGCATGAAATGGTAAAGGCCATCAATGAAGCCCCAAAAGGATACAAGTTCCCCAACTATGAGAAAGCTAGAACAATGTTATTAGAAAGAGAAAAAGCAAAGGTTCAAAGAGCTTTGACACGTTTTACAAATGAGTGGGTAGATTGTGGGGTATCCATTGTATCAGATGGGTGGACAAATATTAGAAACCAACATTTGATAAATGTTCTTGGTGTTTCTGCTAGTGGTGCAGTATTTATTACATGTCATGACTCCTCCTCCATCAGTGCATCTTCCCAAAACATTGCAGATCTCTTATTGCAATCAATCAAAGATGTTGGTTTGAATAATGTGGTTCAAGTGATCACAGATAATGCAACAAATTGTAAGGTAGCAGGAAAAATTATTGGGTGTACTCATCCATACATCTTTTGGTCTGTGTGCCTGGTTCACACATTGAACCTTTTGATGCATGATATTGTGAAGCATAAAGAATGTGGGTGGATTAATGAGCTTTACAAGAGAGGGAAGCAACTCATTAAATTCATCATAGGGCATACAAGGGTAAACTACTTTTATGGCACTTACTCCAAGTTGTAGTTGCTTAAACTTGCAAAGACAAGATTTGCCAGTCATTACCTCACCTTTAGGTGGCTAGTGAATGTGAGACAAGCTTTAACTAATATGGTGTGTGCTGAAACATGGGATGAAATTAAGATTGATAGAGATGGTGCTAATGCAGCCAATGACACTATTCTTGACATGTACTTTTGGTCATAGGTTAAATATGTTTTGCAATTCACCAAACCAATTTATTACATGATCAAGTTTGGAGATTCAGATTGACCAATAATTGGGGAAGTGTATGAGCAAATGGATAACATGTTGGGACAGATTAAAGACATTGTTGAGCCTAGAGATATCATCTTGTACAATTATATTCGTGCACGACAAAATAAGCGCACACACACAAGTCACAAGATATGCTCTGTGGGAAACCTTTTCAGGAGAAAACCCAACTGGTAGGTGAGGCCGCTTCACTCTCTTCCTCTGTCTGGAAATATGGATGTAGGTACAAAGAAGTAATGCCCGTGGCTCGTGGGTTGCTACAATGCACAGATCCTCTGTGTGTGCTCTACCTCCTATGTCTCTTGGCTCTATCTTTGCTCAGCTATGGAAAAAAATGCTTTCGAAAGAATGGAATGCCCCTTCCTCCTAGTGGTCCGGTTATAACACAGTTCGTTAACCTACTAGTGGTTAAGTTTGACTACATCAAATCTTAACTAGAGTTACAAAATAGACTCTTCTATAGCCTTTTACATCACAAACATGTGGCTAACCCCTTTTCCATAATAATGGGGGTTGATGCGGCATCCTCCCAAACTATAGGTGTGAAAATAAGAAGGTCGACATTTGAGTGGCATAACTTTTGCATACGAACTCCGATTGACACACTTCTTGCACCGTTGGAAAGGTCTTTGTGTGTAGAATAACATGAAAAAGTGTTGCGCTAAAGCAACAAATTTTTACACCCAAAAACTGTCGTTTGATGCCTCAAAACACTCTTGGAAGGTTTCGGATCCCGTTTCGCCAAACTGGGTCTCGCCGATAAAAATGGTCCCGTGAGCTGATTTCTCCACTTTTTCCACTCCAAATGCATCAAGATGGATGACAAACAATATAATGATCCAATTGGGATCACTTCAACCATAAGTCACATACCTCTGTTTTGTTTCTAGAATAAAATTCTTCACAGTAAGTCGACTACACTTCCTTTGACATCCACTTCAACAAGTATATATATGTAGATACATGATCACAGTGGATGAACAAAATAACAACCTATCTGTTGATGCAACTTGACCGCAAATTCTTTGAGGTTCAATAGAGATATAAGACCTTACTCCTTTTGGAATATGGAGACAATCCATAACATATTTTGCTGTTCTAAATAATCTTAGAGTGGAGAGACAAGACCTTCATTTTCAAGCCTTACTAAGCTCAAAGATCTGGCCGTAGGTTGCTTCAAGGGATAGAGGTTGTGTTCTTCGTATCACAGAGTTTTGATTAAAGTTTGCTCAATGCTATGTTAATTTTTCATCAAGAATTGTTCTATGGTGCAACTATCACTTCAACAATTTCCAATAACATCCAAGTTACAATTTCCTCTTCTTTAATTAACCAATAACAATAGAGCAATAGTAGATAAAACAATTATACAATGTCCACAATGAAAGACAACCGAGACAAGAGACACAATATTTGATCAATGACCAGGGAAAAACAACAATAGTAGATAGAATAATTATACAATGTCCACAATGAAAGGCAGTCGAGACAAGAGACACAATATTTGGTCAATGACCAGGGAAAAACCCTTCAAGGGGGAAAGCCCTTTGCAATTCTTCTTCTATTAGATTGTTTTCAAATGTTTAGTAGAGAGAGCACATCATGCAAGAGTCAAAGCCAATCTTTGACTAGCCAATATCCAATATCCAACCAAGTCAATATGCCATGCGATATATCTAAAAATAGGGACAAGGGAGAGAGAGAGTCAACAAAAGGCAACTCTTGTGCAAATTTGTCCAAGTCAACAATAGTCAACAACATCAATGTGTGCCCTAACCAGTGAACAAAATAGTCCTCTAAGAGATCGGTCAAAGGTCAATGAATTCGACCTTCTTTGCTTGTCAACCAAAAGTCAAAATAGTGCAACTCTGAGCTGTCAAATTTGGTCAAAACAATGATGTAGCTTGCGTTCGAAGTTTGCAATAGGTCTGCTGTCAAAGTGCCTAGACTTCCTCAGTTTTTGTGCCGAAGAATGCGGCTTGCCCAAACAAAGATACCCTCAGAAGGTTGAACCAAAATTCTGCCTATAAAGTCAAAGTCAATGCTGGTCAAAGTTGGCCAAAGTTGCAGTCGGCTTCAAATTTCGGCCACCTGTAATTTTGTCCTCTTTCTCCTTCACACGTGTGGAAAGCCCTTTTAGATAGATCGAACCCAAGAAGAGAGAAAATTGTGTTGATGTATGTCTAAATGAGCTTGAGGTGACCTTGATTTATAAGTGTTGGAGGAGGGTTAATTAGCCTCTAGGCCGACTTGAACAAATGTGCCAGTGTGGGTTTTTGTTACCCACCACCTGTGGGTGATACCCATAGGAGAATTTTTACTCCTAGATTGTCTTCAGTTGGTAGCCAACAACCCCTTGCAGCCACCAGAAAGCTCGATGTGCCACCATCTCCGCCACCTGAGCTTGCCATTATGTGTCCTTGCTCATCTGTTATGGTCGTATGTTTGAAGGTGGGCCTTCCAACCCTGAAGGTATGGATTTCATTATGTAGTTGGGTATCTTTGCTTACTTATCATGGGCATTTCTAGGGCATGGATTAGTGGGGGGATTCAGCGGAAAGAATGGGCTTGGTTTGTACTCTTGTCCCCTTGTCCAAATTGGTGGTTAACCTTGTATCCTAGTCCCATGGGATCTCTTATACTGGCTACTAGCTTTAAGATTGGCACTACACAGGAAACCCCAATTTTGGTTGTGTGGTCTCGCTTTCCAACACCACATACATCACTCCCCTCCGTTCATTATAACCCTTTTCCACATATTTCCCATCCGGGTCCACATTTGTCCATTGGGTTCACAAGGAGTTAGCCTCCCCCTCCCCTTGTCCACACTTTGGGTCGGACCTAGAACGATGCCCCAAAGGTTGATGCAGCGAAAAAGATAGTAAAAATCATAATTTGGCCACTCTCAACAGGAAATGTCCCATAAAATGCAAAAAATAGTCTGAACATACAAGTTTAACACGTGGGCAAAAGCCAACATGAGCTCTATCCTTATAATCATGGCCATCACCCTAGTTCCTAGGGCCCCTATATTGCCCCCCTGCATCACTAAGGAACCCATGATTGTCCCAACACCTGGCGGGCGATGAATTGCCCAACCTTAAGGGGGGTATTCATTGTTATATCATTTGCATCATGCTCTCATCCCTTGGAACCCCGAGTAGTTATAAAAGACAAATGAAGAAGGGTGGAAAAACAAAGGCCAAGGTAATTCATGTACCATTATTGCTCCCTCCTACATCTTTACACCTAAGTGTGGGTCCCCCGCATCCTAGCAACCGTTGTATCATGGCATGTGGCTTGGAGCTTTCCCTTGATGCTCCACTCCCTTCCATCATTATATCACGTGACAAGCCTTATGACAGATGTACCATGGACTTGTCACTCCCTTAGAGGGTGAAACCACTTAATAGGGTCCTTGATTAACCTCCTTCTTGAACTTGGAGACACTTCTGCACTCTAAAGCCCATTATGGAAGGGCATACCACTATGAAGTGGCCGCTTGGTTCCATGACTTGTAAGCTCATTTGCTCAATTACACTAATGATTTGTTGTACTGGAAGGTGAGGAGATGCATTGGATCTTATGCAGGATTGCAGGTGGGTCTTCATCTTGGTGTTTGGTCTCCCTATATGGGGTCCAAGCCCTCCAGAGGGTCATATTGGTATTTTTAGGGTGTGCGTTGAGAGCCACATGCCTCCACTATAGCAGAGAGTAGATAACCATGCCATGGGATGCTTTAGCACCATTCATTGCTTGCTCGTGTCCCAATTATTTGATGATGATGATGCACCGGGACCACCTTGTCCAATCAGCTACACCCTTGCACCACACCCTAGGCAGTTGATCTAGGGTCCAGATGGGGTTATGTCTCACCATGGGAGACAAAGGGAGGGCTTGCATCATTGTTCCAACCCTTGCAGATGGGATACATGCTCGTTCGATTCAGTTGGAGACCCATGAGGATGTTTTTGTGCCCCTAACAACCACTTAGGGGTACCACAAGTCATTTGCTTGGAGATCAAGGGGCCATCTCCTTCGCCACTATTTTTGGAGCCCTTATATTATTTTGGCACATGTTGGACTTCATTTGGCCTTCCAACGACCCTCTTAGCTACTTATCTATCATTTCGACCCTCTTGATAGGCCAATTATTCTTATTGTGGAGCTATTTGGTGGGCTTGTCACCAAAAGGATGTTATTTTGCACATTATTTTATTAGGCATAATTAGACCATTTGAATCCCTTGGAGGATTATAAAAATATGAGAGAGGTGCATTTGATCTTTCATCATTACTTGGGTTGGGATCTCTTTCTTAAAAAAGAACTAGGACCTGCTATTGATGGACTAATTGGAGATCAATTGATGCATTTTGATGTTTGGGTATTTATTACTTGTCTTGGAGCTTCATTTTTGCAAGTCTAATGGATGGATATAATTTTCTTGTCATGTAAGTGCCTTTCTTATGTGAAAATTTTCATGTAATTTGTCTAATGTATGGAATGCTATTCTTGGATTATTTTTGTGTGCTAATTATTGATGCGAAATTCATAATCACATGTAATCTTGGCTCGTTGTATATGCTATTCAATTTGGCAAGAAGATCGAATGTTCCTAGGAGTGGGTTATTGAACTTTGGCCTTGAAATTGCATTAAATTTGCACAACGAAGTATAAATCCTTGTTATAACTTTGTAGCTGTTTCTCTAGGGCATGCAAAGTTGTAATAAGGCTCCTTGATAAGACAAAAATCTCAAAATTGAATTCATGTTGAATCCATTCTCCACAATTGGCTAGGCATTGGTTCCAATCTTTGATGGTCACCTTGAAAATTTATCTTTTCCTCATTTTTCTGCCCTAACCCTTGACGACAAGCTAGGGCATCCAGCGAATTCCATGAGAGCCATCACTTTGCTTAGCGAGTTGGCTAGGAGCTGCGTTGGGGTGTCTTCCACATGCCCTCCAAATTTGAAGTCAATTCCATGGTTGGTTTGTGAGATACACCAAGCCCTAGCTCCAAAACCATATGGTTCTTGGTCCTTCTAGGTTAGTGGCCTTCAAAGGGATCTGTTCACTTGAAAACTCAAAGGAAGTTCACCTATTATTGATCCCTTTTTCTCCCTTGCTTGACCTAGACCTTTTGTTTGAAGATTCACTCGAAATCCTAGGTTTTGCTTGGGTCCTCTTGGGCTTCTTTGTGGTCCCATATCTCCATCATTACTTATCTCACAAGGCCACTTGGAAACCTTGCTTCTAAACGGAGTCTAGGTCAAGGGCATCCCTCATTAAGGAGTATCCCTAGTCCCTAGGTCTAAGCCTCCCTTGAGCCTTTCTTGGAGATGCTTTCACCTTCCTTCCAAAGCAAGCAAGCCCTATCATTTGAGTCTCTCTTGTGAATGGGCTCTAGAAATCACTACCCACCCTCTCATTGATTCATCATTCCTTATATCAAGACTCCTCCAATTGGTGAAAGTACGTAAAGAGAAGCGGACATCGATTGAGGTGACAGTGGGTCCTTGTCCCATTGTTGCCGCTTGGTTTAGTAGTTCCCTCTTTCGAACCCCTCCTAGGACCCCTACTAGATTGAGCGGTAACAAGTTTCATCATCAAAAATATATTTTTCCTTGTCCAAATTAAGTGCTTCAAAAGTCAATTTTGGTCCTCCCGGAAAGGGGAATTTAGTCCAATGGTTGGAATTTGTCACTACGCTGCCAAATTAACATGCTATAGGAGTGCAAGTTAGATCTCTGCCTTTATTAAACTCGGATAGATTACAAATCATGGATCATGGACTGACTTGAATTGCTTTGTTGTCAAACGGATGCCCAAAACTTTAAGCCAAAAACACAAAAAATACAATACAATTTCATACAGTGATGCTAGTGTAATTACACATATTAGAATGCCTCAGAATTGTATCAAACTAAGGTTCTTTTTGATTTCAAAGTTAGTAGATCGAGGTCGAGAAAGGAAGAGGTATGTATATATGGTAATAGATAGATAATGTCATGTCATCATATGGTTGCAGATAAAATAGTTAAAATGCTCTATCTCATGAGCATGATGATAGAAGAAGAAAATCTTCCTTTGGAATGATGCATAAAGGCATGTAGACAATGTGCCTTGAACTCTTCTACATATTAAGAAGTTGAAATCAACATAATATGACCTCATGAAGAATATGGTGTGGTTGGCAGCTTTGGTTCCCATAATGAAGGAACTGTGTATAAAGTTTAAACGATCCTGAGGAATCAATGTAAGAAGAAAGGTGAAAGAAGAGTTTGTGAGAAGATGAATCTATTGTCATGTAAGATAATATAAATGATCAACATCTGATGACTAGAAGGATTAGCTATGATTAGCTATGACATCTCCATGAAGAAGGTATGAAGACCCTGATATGTATGTTAGAGAAGAAAAACCTTGGTAAATGTCTTGGAGATGGATTTGTACGATATGCAGGATGTTGATGTTACAAGACGCTAATGTCATGATGAAAGGCCATCATAAAGAGGTAATTTTGATTTAATGTCCATTTTTGATTTTTGAGAAATCATTTGGTTGGGTTGAAACAGGGCAACTGAAAGAGAGTTTTAGAAGTCAACTACAACTAGTACTCATCAGATTGGATAGAAGATGTTGAAATAAACATGTCTTGGAAGAGGTAGCTATATGAAAAATAACCAGATGTGGACAAGAAGGTCACTTTATGATGAAGAGAAGGATGACATGGCTATTGGTTCAACACGATGTTTCGCTGAAAGAAAGTGATGGAGAAGATGGCCAATGCCCTACAAAGAAGAAGATCGCTTCATGATGAAGAAGTTGAAGTTCATGGCATGATACCAAAAGGAGGATCCCTACAAGCAACTGATAGTACTATGATCTCCACCGAAGAGAGCTTCTATTGGTAATAAGTCCCTTGTCAAGAGGGAGCTCGGGCAAGTACCTTTTTAAGAGGGAGCTTGGGTATATTCATTTTATAGGAATGAGCTGATCCTCCTTAGTTGAGAGGGAGAGATAAACACATCATTCTTGTCTTCATGTTGTGAAGAACGAATGGAGGATTGGGTAAGCATTTGAGATTGATTCCGATACTGTTTGAGGATGAGGTAGGGCACCCAATAGGTAAGAGTAGTTGAAGAGGAAATTCCATGAGAATGTGTTAATCCAAGATGGGAATGGTCCTAGAAGGACATACCTTGTGAACATCTGGATGGGGTATGTGCCTTGAGAGACAATGATGAAGGTGTCTATTAGTCATTGTCTCCCCAACATTGTGCTCTATTCTTGTTGGGAGATAGAGCTATTAGTCAAGGCCTTGTTATATGACAATGTTGGTTGATATGATGAGATACATTAAGGTAAGCTGAATAAATAGCTTATGAAATGGCTTACCAATCCGACTCATCTTAGGAGAATTCTTCAGTATGAGAATGTTCAAGTACCTTGTATCGATTATAAATACCTCCCTAGTTAAGAGGGAGTGTTGAAATGTGTAACTAGGTTCGGTCTTCATAATGTCTAATGTAATCATGATTTTATATTTGATGTAAAGAGAAAAAGAAAATTTATTGTTATTATTTTTTGTAGCATGGGTTTCATACTCAAGGTTATTTGTAGGTTAAGCACCCATTGAGTGCTTCTAGGTTTTGTCATTAAGTCAAGAAGAAGATGGCCCGGTCATATGTAACGACCCTATCAGGGCATATTGTATCATGTCAAGAAAATTATTGTAAGTCAAAAGTGTCATAAGACTCCCTCTAGGACAAGTCGGCCTAAATTGTGACAAGTTGGCCTCATGAAAGGGCCATTCGACCTATATATAAGAGGGCCATCGACCTCATTTGGGAGGACACACACAAGTTTGTTTGAAGTAAGAGACAAGTTTGATCAAGGAAGGAAGAGCATACCCAAAAGGAGTGAAGAACAAGAAGAATAAATAAAGGAGAAATAAGTTTTTAGAGCTAGTTTTGGGCTATTATCTCCCAAAAGTGCGAAGAGAATTAGGGCATCATATTGCTGCAAGAAAGACCGAATTGAAGCCATCACAAGGAGCCAGAATTTGAAGCAAAAATAATCAAGAAAGGAAGTCGAGTTACCAAGGAAGAAAAGGCACTTTGAGCAAGTTAAAAAGGAGACATAATTTTCTGTCTTCCACACACTTGTGCGAGCTAGGGTTTCTACAGTAGAAGCCAAAGTTGCAGATCCGAAATTGCAGTCAAAGGAGTAGTTGTAGCTGTTGTAAAGCAAGGTTGAATTGAGTTCACTTTGGGAGAAGCAAGCTTATAAAAGGGGCTGACTTAATCTTGGAGGGGTCTTCATCAAGGGTCATAGGTCTTGGAATTCGTCATCTGAACATTATATAAGAAGAGAAGAATTCTTGTGGGTTTTCCTCTCAAGAGGAGAGGTTTTGGCCCTGGCTAGTAGCCTACATTTTGTGTCCTCTTGTCTCTTTGATCTTCATAGTTTGGTAGTTGTTTGATGATAAGAACATAATAATAATAAAGTGAAAGAAGAAGCTAATAACAAGTACATCAAGTTAAGTAAAAGAATATCACAAGCAGTTATCAAGATAAGAAAAATCAACTAATCTAGCTATCCCTAGATTTCTCGACACATCGACCTCATCACAAGGGTGTCACATTGTCTCCAATGAGTGGTAGGACGTCTCAACATGGGAGCCATGTCATCAGAAGGTCCAATGTCCTCAAGTAGTATGGAGCATCCTCAATAAGTGTGGAAAACAACATCATCAACGTCCTCCATAAGATCACTTCTCAGTTTTGTGCAATCATCATCGTCAAGGAGGGGCTCCAAGCATTTAGGTGTGACCAACCAACATGTGTACAAGAGTGAATGTAACATAAAAAATGAGTCATGTTTAATGTAAAGGCCACTAAGTAGATGATATTAGGTATTTTCTTTAAACTTCACACTAGCTTATGACTTATGCAATTTGCCAAGTTTAGGTATGGAAGGACCATCATAGAATCCTATTAGGTGTGCCAGTACCTAGGAAGTAGAGTATTTCCAAGAAACCCATCGAGGTGTAAGTGTTAATGACAATGGTATGACTTTGGGTTATTTCATGGGAATGATGTCTTTGACATGCAAGGCCACATGTGATATTCATCCCCATGAGCCTTTGTAGAGGGAGCACTTATTGCTTTGAGTTACCCTTTTCTTGAAACTATGTTTTCCATCTCTGTTTTGCCGTTTTCTTATATTCTTTGTTTTGCTTTTCATGCCCCCTTTTGATGTGTATGCATTTTGCATATGGGTTAGGATATTTCAATTAAACCCTTTTTTTAATTATGCATCTTATTGCATTAGAACTTGGGGCAATTGCCTTGTAGTGAGGGGGTAAAGCGCCAAGTTATTTAGCTTTTGACTTGTCATCAATATCCCTTTCTTTTCTCATTTATATTTTGAAATTCATATCATGTTCTTTCGCTTTTTTTATATAGCTACATCAACCTTGGGCATCCATGCCCCTTCTTCTCATGGTAACATGAAGTGCAAACTTTTTTGGGGTAGATGTAACAACTAGCCAAAAATAAAGGAAAATGAAGGGAAAACAGATGGAATGTGTTAAGTATGGAAAGGACATGGGCATGTTACCTTTATCAAACCCCCCATTGGAACCCTTACCCCTAATAGGGGAACACTTTGCTGGAATACATATGGTGATCACCAAGGTGAAACAAGGCAAGAGGCATAACTTCCAAGCGTCATGATTTATTATTTGATTTAATCAATGATCCCTACTTACATTCCTTATACATTAAACATAAACACTTCATATAAAACGATGGCTAATGTACCTTATCTGTGTTGGGTCACCATCATCCAATGAGTGAGTTGAGCATGATATATGAGAGGCATCTGTGGGCTACTGTTTTTGGAGAGTTGTAAATTATCACCATGACTATAGTCTGCAATGTGGATCATTAAAAAAAGTCTCCTTTATGGGACTTGGCCTAGTTAGATATCGGAAGGTGATCCTTGTTTGAAGTATTGACATGTCCTTGACATTCAAGTTTAGTCCTCTTAGATGCATTATTGATCTTAGTCTTTGATGGATGGTTGCTTTCATTTGAGTTCATGTTGTTTTTGTCAGGTGGTCCACAACAACCCAAGCATTGAGGGCACCCACTCCATGGGTACCTAGGCCTATCAGAGAAGTATATGGCCTTAATAGATGCAACGTTGAGAGACTAGAGCCACCTGACAACATGAGCAGATGTTACATGTCCCAAAGTACCTTCAGGACCCAAGATGTTAGTCAACTTTGACTTAGCTTTGATGATTCTTCACGATGACACCACTAGACCCAATTTGCCTCTAGGCTGGCCTTTACACAACCTGATGGGAATGACTTGATTCAAAGCCCAGATGAGAATGGTCTCTCCTCTCCCATTGAGAGACTAGGGAGGGCTTGTTGCACCTAAAGAAGCTTTATCGCTTGAGAGAAGGAGGCCGTATTTGACAGTTGGAGACCCATGGAGACATTATGATGGCACCCTAGCCACACTTGGGACACTAGAGGAAGATTTGAGGACATTCCCTCAAATTTTGGATGATCTAGGCACTCTGACACATTTGGACACCTCAACACACCTTAACATGGCATTTGGAGCCCTAAAAGAGCATGACGTCAACAATTTGAGAGGCTACAACTCATGCGTGGGAAATTATGGTCTATTTTATCATTAGCTAGTGGGTTGGCTTGTAACCCAAGTTCTTTTTATGTCAAACTTGTTATTAGTGGCTTCATTAAGCTAAATTACTTGAGGTAGACCTCATATAAATAGAGGTCACTTCATTTCATTTAATTTTTAATCATTACTGGTGGATTAATTTGGATCTCTTAAATATCTCAACCTAGTTGAAATTTGTCTTCTATTTTGTGGAGATGTGATCTATTGTGGAGTTTTGCCTTATCGAGTTATTCTCTTGTTTTGGAGATGTCATTTTGGAGCAATAAAGGTTTGGTTCATGTATGTTTCTTGCAAGTATTCTTTGTATTAGAATTTCTTTCATGGCTATTATATGTAATAATGGATATTGTTAGGGTTTCTATGTGCTAGTAATTATTGAAATTTTTTCTATGAAATCTTCACAATGGTATTGTATGCATTACCCTTGTAGAATGTGTGACAATCCCATGAGTGATTCTTCATGTTAGGCTTTCCTCATTGACTTTGCTCCCTCATAAAATGATACCCAAGGTTTGAAACTAGGGTTTCTTATTCCCTTACTCCATCGTAGGGTTTAGTCTTTTCTCCTAAGTAGATATCCCTTAGACTCCATCAACCCAAGGTCAAGTCACTGACCTTATTCACATTGTTGATCGCACCTTAAATCACCTTCAAAACACATTTTTCTCTTCTATGTTTGATTTTTGGCCTCTTAAGGAAAGCCGTTAGGCTAGGGTTAGGGTTAGAATTCAACTAGGGTTGGTATGTTGCCTTGTGCAGGGATTCAACACTTGGTTGTGAGCTCGTTGCCTCAAAATTAACCTCTTCCCGTGGCTAATTTTTCCATTTTTGTTAACTTTGTTTGTCCTAGGTAAACCCTAGTCTTACCCTAGGTTTGATCTTGGGGCTTGTTGAAGGTTTGTTTGCTTGAAATTGATACTACTCATATATTTCAAGCTTTTTCTCGGCCTTGTGATCCTAGATAAGCCTATTGAACTTGCATATTCTAAAACCCTAGGTCAATTTGTGCCCTAATTAGGCCTCTTGGAGGATACACATTGCCTTGTTTGAGTGAGCAGAGCCTTGTTCTTAAGTAGAGTATTTCTTCCAAGCCTATTCCTTGTCACCTCTAAGCCTTCGACTTGATATATCCTTTAGGTGACCTAACATAGGGAGGCCTCCCTTGTGATGAAAGTCCACTAAAGAGTAGGAGGTAGTGGCTGTAGTGACAGTGGGCCACACCTCATAGTGTTAGTCACTTGGTCTTGCTCTTGCCTTGTGAGCTCCCCTCCCAAGACCTGCTAGATTTTGGGGCAACAAAACTATGTCAAGAGCCTCCTAAAGCTTCTACTTTAATTAGCACAATCTAGGAGATTGAGTAATTAGGATTTATGGTGGATTTTGAAAGCAATTTTCAGATTTGAGTTCAAAGGGTCCAATGGCTCTTCTAGAGGATTAGGTCAACCAATAAATGCTCAACAAATTTCCCCAAGCACACAGAATCAAGAAATTACATTTTGCTGAAGTAAACTAGCATGTAAAATCAGAAAATGTAGCAAAAGACTAGTTTATAACAGTGATAAAGTTAGCCTCGGAAGCTATGATAGCAAAGTGAAAAAGGAGGGCTAGAAATAAGATATACAAGAGATTTAACTACAACAAATTTCTGTCATTAAAAGACATATAACAACAAATAAAATCCTAGACGTCAGCCTTAATTTATGGCTGGAAAATAACTTAAAATGACACGTTTGCTTTTCCAATATATTCCAAAGAATTTATAACCCTATGACAATAACATCTAAGTCAGTAAATGTTGAAAATAAATGATTTTGCTGTAATTAATTATTAAACCCTAATTTACCCTAAAACAAATAAAAAAATGAATTTCAAAGATATAGATTATTGACACAGGAGATAGGACTAATGTCTTTCTCATTCTAGGGCTAGTGAAGTCTAGGAGTAACAATTTGGAAGAAAGGAGAGTAACTTGTGTCCCCTAGACTTCTAACCCTAGCATCCTATTTTCAAAGACAATTACAGGGGGGAACTTAACTTCTGTCACCTCAAAGAAGTTGATAATAAAACCTTGTTTAAGGAGAATAAAGAGATAAAGATACCAACCAAAAATATGGTGAATACTTAATAACCCTTATCCATTAACAATAAACAAGATAGAAGAAGATAATTCACGTCGAATGGCATGTATTATCAAAGTTCACCAGTAATCATCCATGAAAAGAGAACATCCACATCACAAAGTCTCCCAAGTGAAGTCACCCAACTAGTGTTCAGAATTAGAGAAAAAGACAAGTATCCAAGAGAAATGATCTCTCTCCAATGTGCAATGGTCAAAAGAAGGCAAACACTCCTGTATTTATACTAGGGCAAGATTGAGGATGTAGTCAATCATGTGCAAATTTTGAATGACCTGATAGATTACACCTGCAAAGCAAATTCTGGAGAAGCAGGATGATTCCAACTGTAAAATCATGCAGCTCCATCATGCAGTGATTGGCCCAAGCACCCGGTGGCAGAAGAGAACCTGATCCTGGAAAATGACCTCTATCAGTGGTTTCCTCATATCCCTGGTGATAAGTTGTTGCCTGTGGTTTTGGTCTCTGTAGCAGGATGGTAGTTTAGATAATCTATGAATTTTTGCATCTTGATGTATCTAATTTTCCTGTAAATACAGCCCGCCAGTTTTGTGTGTTTTGTATCTATCAGTCATTCAGACAACTGTTCATCTTGCTGATCTTCTCAACAAACAACATTTGATATAATTTCTGAACCTATGCAGATTCCTTTCAGTAATACAAATATATGTTTTCACCAAAAAAAGAAAATACAATCTTATAAAAAAATAAAATAAAAAAATGGCACAAATCCATCTTAATCTTGGATCTTGTATTTGTGAAAGGTTTTCTCTTCGTTTCTTTAATCTCAGTGCTTAATAGATCCAGGTGAAGATGGATCTCTGCCAGTGCATAACACATCCATGGCGGCTAGGGCTTGGCATGCTAGAGACCAAGTGAAGAAAGGGCTTTTTTGGGCTGAAGAATGGCTTTCCAATGAGTTGTACTTTTGTAACCCATTTAACACCAGGGGCCCAAAATGTCAATCTTCTGTTTTGTTTATTGCATCAGTCTGCATAGATTGCAAAGCACCTGTAAATGCATAGTACATACTGACATGATTTCCAAGCACACTACCTCTACTAGTTAACACCATTCGTATTTTTAAGTCTTTGAAGGTTGTCATCAGGTAAAATATCACAGACCCTTTGAAAAATCATCATCATCCAAAAATACGAGGCTAAACTTTTGCTTAAGGTCTTCCTACCTCATAAAGTTATGCTTTTGATAGAAGCTTGCCATGGCACAAAGGCTTCTTTTTTTAAAATTGAAATTTGATTCGAATGGCGACGTTATTTTCTTTGACTTTTGGGCCTATATAATTTTAATATTTCTAGTCATCAAGATTTTTTCCATTCTTGCATCTAAGGGCATTTTCACCTAGGCTTAGACTGTGTGTGACCAATGCTTTCAAAAATTATATTACAATTTTTTGGGAACAGGTTTCTTAATTTTCCTTGTAATGAATGGAACCTGAAGAAATGTTAGAAAAACAAAAATGTATTTATAGTTGCACAAAGTTATTAAACAAAATTGGCAATTAGTGTTTGTCAAAGTTGGAAGTAACATGTTCTTGGTTCTTATTCAAACCCAAAATTAAGTTTTGTTCTTTTGTGCATATTTTAGTTTCTTTCACTGTAGAGGTCATACTGCTTTCATTATAATTTTCTGTATTTTCCTGCTTTCTTATTCTGTAATTTTTTGTTTTTCAATATGCAGAAAAGGTCCAAGCTTGTTTCTTCAGACGTTGAAGTAGGCATTATAGGAGGTCAACTTCAAACTGATTCTGAGCAGGAGGGTGGGAGGGATGTTTCTTTCAAAGAACCTCACCCTCCTAGCATTGATAAGGGGAAAGAGGCTAGAAATCATAATGTCGAGGCTACAGTCGGAAAGGGCAAAGAGCCTGCAGTTAAAAGGAGGAGGGCCCAGGCCTTCTCAGGAGGACATGATTCGGACAGAGATCCTAGTTTAATTGGTATGTATTGAAGCAAGAATGTAGTTCATAAGAAACATAGTGTGGAACATTTTTTTAACCTGTATCTACACACCCAACATTCCAGTTGTAGGCAAGGGTGAGATATTCTTATGGTTAATTCCTCATTAACGATTGGCTGAAGAAGAGAAAACATGTCACAAGTGGGATTTGAACTTGGCTGGGACAACCTGCATATATGATCTAACTATTCCATGTTTTTATTTGTTATTTGGAGAAATATTAGATCAAGAAGTTTTGACAACATGCATTTAGAGAATCTCCGTAATGTGGACCTAATTTTGTGGACATTTGTCATGTTATATAATGTTCTTCCATGTGAGTACAATGAAGTGACGGCCACAAATTGTTTGTGCACTGTGATTGTTGTGAGCAAACTCAGTTAAAACTCATTTCATCCTCTTCTTTCTTTGTTTTTGATAAGAACATGCAAGTCTTTCGTCACTACATTGGTTTTGAATGATATCTATAACATTTTAATTTTTTATTTGTTCTGGTTGCATTTCCTTGTTAAAGGTTCACATTTTAAATTGTATGGTTGTTTAGTTGTGTTGATTTTTGTAGTTCGAGCAGGTACTTTTGTACTTGCAGAAGGAGAGCCCAAATAAGTTCTGAGTTTTATTAATGATGAACTGATTTGTGGGGCATAAATCTGTTTGCGATTGATGTGATTTAGATCGTAATTTGCTTCTGCTAAATATTTTTGTTAGGAATCTAGCTGTGTTTATTCAGTAATTTTATTGCTTGGAATTAAATGTTGGGTGCTTGGTTCGGGGGAAATCTAACAAGTTGGAAGCAAGCTTCAAACTTGTCTTTTTGTTAAAAGTACCGCAATTACAGTATCTCCTGAAGTTGTCTCTTTCGACTTTTCCTACTTTATGACAACCAATTAATTGTTGAAAATGTTAAATGAAACCAATAAGTTAATAACAAAAAATCCTAGGTGGTTACATATCAATGTGCATTAATGTACTTCATGCATCTGATAACCAAATACTTCAAAAAGTGACAATAAAGAAGGCCCACCATACAATAAATGTAGAAGTAAAAAGAGAAAATATGTTCATAAATGAAAGTTGTCAAGAGTCACAATGCTGAAACGTATTGTGGATTAGATGCGACTAAGAAGAGGGCTATGAAGGCAAAAGCTGAAATAAATTGTATGTCTTCTAAACTCTAAGAATCTCCTTTATATAGATTACTCATTGGGATTTTCTAGTTTCGACTATGTAGTGTTGAATTTTGTAGCTATGGTCGGTCTTCATAATGTGTATTTTTTAGCCCTTGTAGTGTATAAAGAATTTGTAAGACATGTTATTAATGTCATTTTGATTATTTAGTGCTTGAAAGATTTATTATAAGACATGTTCTTCATGTCGGATTTAAAAAGAGAAAATTTCAAAATTTCAAAATTGAATTTTTGGCTCCAAAATAGTTAAGTCGGCTCTTCCTTAAGTCAAGTCGGCTCCAGTGAAAAGACACACCCATTCATGAAGGCAAAACATCAATATAAAGGCATTCAACCTCCTCCACAAGAGCACCATTCGATCATCACACAAGAAGACATTTTCTGGGCATCCAAGTGAAGGACAAAGGAGAAGAAGAAGGACAAAAAGAAAGATGTAGATCTATTTCTCTTTAGCTTGCATCTCTCTTTCTAAGAACTCGCATGTGTGACCTTTCTGGGCAGGCTGAATTTTTGGGCAGTTGCTGGGCAACATATTCTGGGTAGGCCGAATTTCTGTGTAGTTGCTTGGCAACATATTTTGGGCAGGCCGAATTTCTGGGCAGTTGTTCGGCAGCATATTCTGGGCAGGCCGAAATTCTGGGAGGTCGAGTTTTTTTGGGCATTTTCTAGAGGCCAAATTTAGGTCTAGGGCAGATCAGATCAAAGTGAGTTGTTGAAGGCTTGACTTGAGGGTTGTGGACTAGGTTTGACTGTAAGCATAGTTTTGCCTAGTTGCATTAGATGTATCTCTTGTTTAACTGAGGAATTTCTCTAAGGAAAAGGTCGCTGGGTTTTCCCAGGGCCAATCTTGTGTTCTCTATTGTGCATTGTGAACGCTACTGTCTTTATGATTTATGGTTGAATTTCTAAAGCGTAATTGCTTAATAATAAAATGGAATTGTTAAAAAAAGATCTATATCATTCGAAGCAATTACCAATAGTTCAGAAATATTGTGCTTGTATCTTTAGCACTTGAACAATCAACATGTAGAACTATAATGATTCAGCAATGGGTGCTCCCCTGCCACCTAAAAGGAAGGATTTTGCTCATTTGAATCATCGACATTGGAAAGTATAGTATGTGAAGGAGTGTCAAGCAAGGAACTACCCTTTTTGGAGTTTGGACATATTCTTCCTCTAGGGATATTTTTAGTATTTTTTCTTTTGTTATAGATTTCTCCTTTTAAGTCTTGTTATTGAGGAAGAAGTCACAGATCACTTGAAGAGTTTTCAAGCTAGAAATTGGAGTTTTATTGTTGAGAATTATTGCTTTAGTATTTTTTCTTTTGTCATAGATTTCTCCTTTTAAGTCTTGTTGTTGAGGAAGAAGTCAAAGATCACTTGGAGAGTTTTCAAGCTAGAAATTGGAGTTTTATTGTTGAGAATTATTGCGCGGATAGGAACTTCCTCACATGTTTAATGTGAGCATACGAGTAGTAGTTAGAGATATTTTTGAAAAGTAATTCTATTTTGCAATTCATTTAGTAAAAGAAACAAGAAAGTCATATATTTGCAGTTGAGTTTAAATTGTATCTCATGCATGACTTAGAGGAGAAATCTTAAGAATATATTCTCCGCAAAAAGTATAAAGATAGGGCAAGGTAGAAGCTTTCTACACACACTTGAGCAAGTTGAGTGACAATGAGAGGGAGAGAGCAGGCAGTGAGGAAAGAGTTGTTTCCAGCAATGCACAGTCTTCTACATTGGTTCTGAATAATTGTACAAACAATATGGTACAAATCTATACAACAACACCGTACTGCAGCCATACAACCCATACAACAGATAACTGTTGTTGCTGTTCTTTTCAGCAACTATACCTCTCAAACTTGTAAGATTTCAAATTCAGGTTAATTTTTGGTATTTCTGCAGTGCTGTTGTTTGGGCAGTGTGTGGAGCTTTCCTTGTAAGTTTTTGGAAATGAAGGCAAAACTAATTTGGAGTAATTACCTACGTGAAAAAATAATTGTCATGTTTCTGTTGTTTAATTTCTAGATATTTTGTGATTGATGCTATGGTCTGAAATTTAATTTCAGCATTAATTAAGTTCACCAATATACTTGTTTGGTTGAGATTGTAAGGACATTACCCACCTAGGATTTGAAATTTTCACGTGGCATCAGAGCTTGGTCTTTGATTGAGATTCTCATAGATTTGTAGTTGTAAATTTATTACTTGGAAGCATAGTGTTAAAAACCGGAACCGGTGACCGGACTTGTCCACTTAATAAACCGGGTTTCAAACCGGAACCGGTCAAACCGAGATTAGTCAAATCTCAATGTACTGATTTAAAAAAAAATCCATGAAATAATTAATTTTTAATGGAAAAAAAACTATTTTTAAGATTTAAAACCATGATTCCAAACCAATAGAGACAAAATATGCGAAGTTTGCTTATCTATATACCATGTAAAAGTGAATATATCAAAATGGCATTGAGTGCAATACATATCATCGACAAAATACATAAGCAATCAAGCTCTAAATGGGCCATTGGCCTACTACAAGACTACAAGTCTACTCATACATATCAATGATCAACATGATCATTCCTCATCTTGATCAAATTCATCACCACTACTAGACACAGGATCATCAACAAGAGTTACATAAACATCATCTGGATCAGAGTTTGAGGATGCCTCTACCTCATCTATAACCTCAGTGGTAGCATTGCCACCAATAACAATAGAAGTGGACCTAATGGAAGCACGAGTTGGTCGAGCTACCTGACTAGTGCCTTCCATTGGTTGTTTGCCTTTGCTTGATGCGACTATTAATTCTGGTTCCGATGGCGCCACCAAATCTGCTTCATCCCCCCTAACGCCATGTCAATATCAAAATCAACATCAAACAAAGGATCTTCAGTCTCCTTCACCCATTCTGATGTTCAATCAATATCGTCCAACACAATAGGATCTAGATTAGGTCTTCTGTTCATCATTTGGTTGCGCCTTAGTCGAAGGTTGTATTGCACGAAGACAAGATCATTTAACCATTTTTGTTCCAAGCGATTTATCTTCTTCGTGTGTATGCGCTCAAAAACTGATCAATTGCGCTCACAACCTGAAGCATTATAAGTTTGGATGAGGACTCTAACTTCAAACTTTTGCAATTGATGACATTGGCCACCAAATGACTCTCTCCAATGTGCTGCAAAGAAAAAGACATTAATTAGCAACTTAGTTCATTTCATTACTTCTTCACAATCTTTACAGACAATTTGATTTATAAATTTGTAAAGAATTGAACTTTGAAGGAAAAAAAGATTGGAATTGCTTACTTGGTTGAAACACATCTCTTGCCATCTTTGCCAAGTTTTTGCCAAAGGTACCTGCTGCCATATTGAAAAGAGTAAGTTGTCTATGTATTTCCAACTGGTCTGCATGGTTAGGGACCATGCGCTCCAAGCAATCGTACAATCCATCTCTGATCTCCCCGACTTGTAGATCTCCTAGCCAAGCTTTATAATGATACTTTGAGTTCAGAAAATACTCAACTGCATGTATAGGACAATAGAGTTGATTGTTCCAACTATTATCAATGATATCCCATATACGCCCATATTTAGCTAACATATCTTTGTAGGATGCTTGTATTTGCTCCTTTGCCTGATCCATAGCCTCATAAATGTAGCCCATGGCTAATTTTTCCCCATTCACCATCTATAACACCTTAATAAGGGGATCGATAATTTTCACAAGCTTTGCAAACCTTTTCCAAAAATAATTGTCAAAAGCTTTCTTTTTGGTGTCTTTGCCATCTTGTCTATGAGCTCACCGAGATGAAAGTCCAATAATCAGAAGAAAACATTATCTGCAAGCTTTTTTGTTGAGAATTGAGACATTGCAACGTGAGGAAGTGAGTTGCAAATCTAGTAATTGTAGGGCCTAACAAGCTCTTTGCCGCTAGTGTTTTTCCTCATTAGGCTTAATACCCATGAGTGATTGTAGATGTATTTTGTAATGCACTTGGCATCCTCTACAATGTTTTTTACCCACTCCACTTTTCCTATGTCCTCAAGCATGAGGTCTATGCAGTGTGCAACACATGGAGTCCAAAATATGGTCTTATTTGGACTCAAGCATCTTTTTAGCAAGAAGATAGTTTGAGGCATTATTTGTAATGACTTGCACAACATTCTGCTCCCCTATGCCTAACTAACCTCATCCAAAAGCTCAAATAGAAGGGTTGCATCCTTCACCTTATCAGATGCATCAACTAATCTCAAAAACATGGTTCCTTGAGGGCAAGAAACAAGGAAATTAATGATAGTGCGTTTCTTGCCATCTGTCCATCCATCTGACATGATGGAACAACCTGTTTTGAGCCATGACTCTTTATACCCAGCCAAATACTCATCAATGGAAGAAACCCCTTTTTGCAAAAGAGTTCCCCTCAAGTCATGCACTATAGGGCCTTTGAAGCCCTTTTTTGTAGCTATAACAAAGTCCCATATAACTTGGTAATAAGGCGAGCGAGCAACGTTAAATGGGATATCTGCATCATACCACCATTTAGCAATGTATTGAAAAGACTATTCTTTGCATTGTTTTTCCAATGTTCGTCCAAAGTGGGTTAACGACTTGGCTGAGAGGAAGTGGGATTAGCAGAGGCAATGGTGGTAGAGGATGAGAAATAACTCTGGATGTTTGTCCTCTTTGTTCCTTTAGATTGTTGGCCTTGTTGATAAGACCCAAGAATAGGAGGAACATAGTGAAAGGGGTCGTTGGTGGAAGGGATAGAAGAGGAGTCTTGAATCTCAAAATCATCATACCCACTCTCTTTCATGGCTTGTAAAATTTCCTTCTTCCTTGCAATTTCTTCTTGGATAGCCTTCTCCCTAGCCTTATTCTCCTCAAACTTGGCAAGGTATTTTGCTCTAACAGGACCTATCACTTGCTTTGGTGCAGGACATGGCTTTACTTGGCCTCTTATCCCAGCGAAGTGTTATTTCAACCTGAGAATACCCCCACCTCCAATAGATTCATTGCAAAATTTGTATATCTTTTTTCCATCAATCACATTACAATGAGCCCATGCACGGTCCTTAGCTTTTGGAGGCATGGTGGCTAGAAATATTTGAAATTTGTAAAGAAATCTACCATTAAAAAAAAATTGTAGCTAAGAAAAATGGAAAACCTACGATAAATTTGGGAAAAAAATGGGCATATTTAGCCTACAAAATTTGATAGCATAGAATTAAAGATTTGATAACAATGTAGCATAAAACACAAAAAAATTTAAATACATGGACAACAATGAAATATGGATTTGTTCAAGTGAAAATCCTTATATGGAAATGCAAACTAGCTTATTTCGCCTCTTCTTGAAGATGCCAAGTCTGCTAATAGCTCCAAACTATCTCCAAAATAGCTCTAAGCCCAACTCCAAGCCTCCAAGATGACTACTCCAACAAAAACTCAACACTCTCCAAGCTCCCAATGAAACTCAAAAAAACTCCAAATGAGATGTTTGAGGCAAATGAGAGGGGAAACATCCTTTTATTGGTTTGGAGGGGGTGTTTTTGGAGAGAAAAAACCCTTAGTTTCCCTCCAAACCACCCTAGAAGCCACCAAAAATCTGCTAGGTGGTTCCACGGCTGGTTAGGCTTGTCTTTTGTGAAAAAAAGGCAAAATCGACCCTCTGACCCGGTGTTTTGCCTTGTTTGGCTGGTTTATTCAGTGAACTAGCTAGTTTGACTGGTTTTCAGTTCAGACTGACCTATTTTGGAAATTGTAGGAGTGGGCCTCTAGTTGAGGAGAGATTGAATGGTGCCTTGAACTTTCTAGCATAGAAAGTGAGTGTTACACGCTTAATAAAAAAGAATGATCTTTGGGATATTGTCAAGGACATTATGAATCCACCTATAGGTGTCTAGGACTTGGCATCTCACACCAAAAAGGAAGTAAATTCCTGCCAAATGATCTTGGATGCCATAAATGACCATCTAATTCCTTACGTATTCGAGAAGAATATAGAGGAGATGTTTGATGCTATGGTTTATACATGAGGATGACATTCTGAAACAAATTTAGATCCATATAGATGACCGGATCAAACACAGTCATGGGTTACATTATGAAGATCACACATATTTGTGATCAACTTGCAGTGGTTGGGTAGAAAGTTGTGGAGATAAAACTAATGAACATAACATTGAATGGTTTCCTAGCTTCACGGGAACCATTTGTCAAAGGTATTTGCACTTGTTAAAAGCTTCCTGACATTGAGAGACATTGGAATGGCTATATCTAGGAGGGGACTCAGATGGAGTCAAAAGCCAATAAGAAGGGTGGTGATGGCCTAGCTCTATTTGATTAGTCAAATAAGGGCAAAGATAAAGGACACATTAAGGGTAAGGGAAAGAGTAAGGAGTCAAGCTCATCTAGGAAAGGACATGAGCAAAATCAACTACTTCATTTATCATAAGGATGGTCATCATGCATCATACTGTCCAAACGAGGAGGGTAAAGGGAAACAATAGTAGAAGTAGGCAGTTGGCTTGGTAGAAACTCAATTGAACACGTTTGTAGCCAAGGCTGAGTATGATGTCTTGCCTTTCTACTAACATATTTTGAGGGATGCGTGGTATGTTGACAATGGGGTATCTCAACATATGAGATCAACTTAACAATTGTTTTCTAATATGAAGAAGCAAGATTCAGGAGTGTAGGTTGATCTTGGTGATGTTGCCAAGTACCTAAAAGTAAGCTTGACGCAAGGAGTCGGAAGTGCATTTCCTTGGGGTATTCAAATACAACCAAGGAATATCGTCTTTACGATGTGGTAAACAAAAAGTTTATTCTTTCTAGAGATGTGATTTTTCTTGAATCTTCCAAGATTGACAACATTGCTGAGTGACAGTTTGATCATTTGGATAGATTCAATCATGCAAAAGCATATCATGAATTTGATAATGAGATTCCACATCTTGAAGGGGTGATCCCTATCTTGGATCAATCTATGGAATATCCTTCTAAAGCATTGTCTTCCCCTCATGAAGTCCCTACCACTTCTTCAGATCAGGAAGACCCTTTGAGTGATGTGATTGAGAGGATTCGAAGGCTAAGTTTTGATGCACCCGCATCTCAATTAGTGGAGCAATTTGGATCATCTTAGAGAGGGCCCCCAAAATGGCTCATCAAAACACTTGAAAATGTTCATCTTGATGAGGTCGAAAAGGCGAACCAAAGGTTATACTAGATAAGATGGAGGTGATGTAGATAATTATGGTTTAGTTGATGTAGATGATATTGATGTTTAATGTGATTGTGTATTGAATTTATCTACTAAATTTTACCAACTTTTTTTAAAGAAGCTGCTTCTCAAGAGGATGGAAAGAAGTAATGTAGAGGGTGTATGATGCTCTCATAAAGAATGGAACATGGAAGTTAGTGGACCCTCCTTTTGGAACCAAACCATTTAGCTGCGAGTGGGTCCACAAGAACAAGTACAAATCAAATGGCTCACTTGATAAACACATAACAAGGCTCGTGGAAAAAAGATTTGCACAAGAAGAAGGTGTTTATTTTGAAGAGACTTTTGCCCCCACAACAAAATGGGCCACCATCCAGACTCTCTTTGCCTTAGCAAGTTAGCAACATAAAATGGATGGAAAGTTCACCAAATGGATGTGAATACTTCTTTCTTGAATGGAGACTTGAAAGAAAATGTCTTCATGGTTCAACTTGAAGGTTTTGCTGTAAAGGAAAAAGAACTTAAACTATGTAAACTTATCAAATTCTTATATGGCCTAAAACATGCACTGAGATCCTGGTAGGGAAAGTTAACTGGGCATCCTCTGAAATTGAGTCTCAAACACTTTAATCTTGGTTTGTCAAGAAAGTTGGCAAAAATATTGTATCTCTTGTGGTTTATGTAGATGATATATTAATAACAGGGAACAATGAAAACTTTATTGTATCGATAAAAAGGGAGTTGAAGAATGCTAATTTTTAGGGCTAGATTCGTCTCTGTTGTAGATAATTGCAATTTTAAAAATTTTCAACGTTTTCATACTACATTCACCTCATAACATCTTATCATCATTAGCAATTATATAGAGAGAACAATAAAATAAACAATGCAACCAAACAATAACGAACAATAGAAGAAAAACATGGATAATAGAGACACTAGGATTTAGGTCAAGGACCAGGGAAAACCCAACCAAATTCTTCTTCTATTAGATATACATCAAATGTTTAGCTGAGATACAATGTACAAATGTCACGAGACTGAAGTCTTGCATCATATTAGGCCACCGAGGGCGAATCCTGGATCATACTAGATCCTCATAAGATAGCAACATATATTCACTAACCCTCCTATCCTTGTCACAAGAATGACTTTCATAAGCATCACTGTAATATACACTGTCACAGAGGCATTGTCACAACTGTCATAAGAGTCACTGTCATAAGTGTCACACATCACTGCCATAGAGGCATTGTCACCATTGTCACATCACTGTCATAAGGATATGGTTATTATATCACATCACTGTCATCATCATAGACACTGTCACAACTATCGTAGAGTCACAATCATATGGATCATGAACATTCGTCACTGTCTTATGGATTAAGGTTCTTTGATATACATAAGTACTCTTGACCACTCTGTGTCAACTACCCTATATCAACATACATTTTTTCAAAGCTTTCCATCATGTTCAAGCAACCAAATATCTAGAGATCATCATCATCTTTCACCAATTTTGTCAAGGTTGTAAATCCAAATTCTGCAGTCCGCCCTGTGGGCCATATGTAAAAATGATTTTAGTATATTTATAAAGCCATGTAAAATACCTAGGTAAGCTTAAGATTTTCATCCAAGAGTTTCACTCTAGGGAGTTTTTTTAACCTCAACTAATTATTTGTGTTTTTCCAAAACATCAAATAATTAATGGAGTTTTTCTCCCAAGCATACCCCGACGCTAGGGTGGGGCTCAATTTTGATGTCTTAGGTGAGTCTTAGTGTATAAAGGCATTGTAACTTATCATGCTAGATCATGTCTAAAGTCTTTCAGATTTTGGTAAAGTCCAAGTGTTTACTTTTAATTATTAAAATTTCCTAGTGGTCGAGATTTTAATAATTATTTAAAATGTAAAACATAATGTCTATAGAAGTTGATGGGGGTATGAGTACTCATAATCAGAACCTCTACACCTCAAATCTCTATTTAGACAAATTTTAGAGGGTTGAAAATTATGTCTATCCCCTCAATTTGTTTATTTTATTTTTGTTTTCCGGCAAAAAATGGCTAAATAATTAATTAGCCATAAATTAGTTAAAAAATTATAATGAGAGAAAATAAAAATTCTCTCCAAGTGGAAAAACAATTTTTTGGAGAAAGCGACTTTCCTGAGGAAAAATAAATTTGAAGGACTCATTTCCAAGGCAGAAAAATCCCACAAAAAAATTGTTGGGCAAGGTAAAATAATTTCTCAGGGAAAACCTATTTTGTTGGTCCAAGTGGTTAAATTGAATGAGGGAGTTTCGAGAAGGAAAAATTAAAATAAATATTTTGTTGCCCTCCATTAAGGAAAAAATGATTTTTTGAGAGAAAATCGAACTTTTGGACCATGATGGTTAATTGAAGGGGGATTTTTCAAGGAGAAAATTTCGAAAAAATTATTTTTTGGACCGAGATCAAAGCCTTCATCAAGGAATTCGAATTTTTCTTCCAGATCAAGGGTCAAGATTAAATTTTGGCGTGGATCAAGCTTCAAGTAGCTATTGTTCTTTGGGATCAAGTCAAATTTGTGCTCTTCGTTGGACTTAGCTGTTTTTCACTTGGAGACGGATTTAGATCTCTCATTTTACTATATAAGGAAACCTAAGGCTTCTCATTGTAACATCCTTGGATGGTTTAATGAGCTCCGAAGTCCAAAAGCTTAGTGTGTAATATTTTTTCTTGAATAATAAGAAGCCTTTGGGGTTTATTCATGGTGGTGTTCCTCTTCTACTTCTTGTGGTAACGTTTTTTGAATAATGTTCTTAATGCTCTACTGGTTTAAATTTACATAATTGTTATTTCGTTAGCCAGTTGTGGATTAACTATTTGCATAGGTATCTTGCATTAGTTATTAGGTTTAGAGAAGCATTTTAATTCGATTGATCTAGCGAGTATCTCTAGATTTTAAAAATTATTGTGTTTTCTAACCTCTATTGATCTAACAATTTGATCTTAAGTGTGTAGGGATCTCTTTAATATTCATATCTTGGACGTGAGGGGAAGTCTTTGGTTGGACTAGCTAACTCCCAAGACACAAAAGATTAAGAGTCTATTTTGTTAAATTCTAAAGACTTATCTGATGATTTGTTTTGCAAAGATTCTTGGCTATTAATCATCTATAAATGCTATCTCACTTATCTATTTCTATTTATTTGTGAATTAAATGAAGAAATTTGCTAATAAGAGCTTGTTGACGGTGTTGGACTCGCCAACTTGTCAGGGGATCTCCCTGGTAAGAAGTCCCAACTAGACCTCAGATCGTTTGGTGTAGCAGTCCCAGCAGTGGGTCGTGCAATATCGCCTTGATCGCGGTTTCGCATAGAGGCAAGTAAGATGTCCCTGTTGGTAGCAAGGGTGTAACATATGCGACAAGTCAAAGAAGGTGCATGAGAGGTTCTAACACATGAAGGGTGAGATGAGTGCGCCCCTTGGATACCTGTGATAGCACGAAGTTAAGAAGGGAACACACGAGCAAAGATGCACGACAACATGGAAGGCAAGTTAGCTAGCAATCCAAAGTGATGGTTAAACCAACAACACATTTAAGAAAGATTCATAGATACATATACAGAAATAGCTACACATGCATGTGTAAGCAAACAGATACATATATCATTTAGAGTACTCAAGATAGCTGAAATACATATGCATGAAACGTGTTGGCTTTGTTATATTAAGAAGTGTAAGTTCCAGTCATACAATACATCCATGTCCAACCACTAGTTCTGACAGCGGAACGTTACAACCACAACTGCCTGCTTCTCCAAAGAGATATAATAGCTCTGTGCCGTGGAGAAGCCAAGGCTCGTTACAATACTGTCCAAGCTTTCTCTAAGATACTCCTATTGGAAGCTTGGATAACTAAAAAGCCTCTACAATGAGTTGAGGGACTATTTATAGCAAAGGGTGGGGTGACCCTTCACATCCCCCTTTGTGACTGTTCATCTACCCTCATGACTCTTCAACTACTCTATGACTGTTACATTCGACTATCGACATTTTAAACTTCCACTTGACAAGATGTTACATTACAATGCACATGTGCCCAGGTGAGACAAAATGGCTTGAGCAAGCCATGCAAGACATCACTCACACTCGGACTGTTGTGATGAGACCAACTCTTTGACATCCTTGTGATGGTCAAAGGTGGTGAGTTGATGCCAAGCTTGGTCGTCCGTGATGGTGTCTGTGTGCTCATTGGTGACATCTTCCTAAAAGCGAACTCTTGCCTCCGTTGCATTTGGGTACACTGATACGGCTTCTCCGTCCAACTCGTTTGATAGCATACGCATGGTTGTCTTGAGTGCTGCTGGACCAACATACTGATGCATAGTGTCTGTACTGATCTCCAAGTGTGTGCTGGTGACCATGCGCATCAACTTGTCAAAATGCATGTTTAGCTCCAGTCGGACTTGCTTCTTGTCTTCGCGTCGGTGAGTGCGCTAAAAGGGTGGGATCGCATGCATGTGCACAATGACATGCATGCTGTTGAATTCCTTTGCATGCGATCAACAACACTGCTCACCTTGTTTGCTCAGTGCCAACTGCTGGGATGGATCTATAACTTGTACGGGCGCAGTTCCATCAGTTTGTGCATGTTGCGTCCCTTGCTGTACCTGTTTCTACTACAACTCATTCTCTCGTCTATGCAACTCTTGTTCTTCCTTGAGTTGTTGTTTCAGCACATGCAACTCCTTCTCTATTCCTTTCTCTGCCTTTACGCAATCTTCATGTCGCGTTGTCACCTCATAGCCTCAATCTCCAAAGCTACTTTCGTCATGAGTGGATCTGCTTTGAGCTTGTAGCTTTGCTCTGCCTCTATGCTGTCAACAACCTTCCTCTTGCATTTGTCGCATGTAGGTGTGCTGTCTTCTGTTGCTGCTGATGGTGCTTCTCTCTATGATGCTGTTACCATTTCATCTTGATATCCTTGTCCATGAACAACTTGATGTCTTCATAGATAGGCAAGTTCATAGACACTTGATCAACTGCATTCCTAGGTGTACTCTTAACGATGTCTTTGACTCGACTATCCTAGAAGCCGTTGTACCTATGTTGCTGGGAGGCTAATGAACACCTGTGATGCTTGGAGACATAGCAACACTCATGGCAAGCAACCTGTCAGTCGAAAACCAGAACGAACTTGAGAACTGACTTGCAACATACCTGTGTGACTGATCATGAAGGTTGTGTAATTTCCACCGGGAGGTCAGGAGACTGACTGCCAAAATTGCGCAAGGCACAGTCTGGGCTATTTGGAGGCTGACTAACTGCTGGAACTATCCAATGCACAGTCCAACCTGGCCTACTGAGGATTGAAATTGCGCAATGCGTAATTTCAGTTAGCGGTGACATGCAACTAGCAAACTGCATTGTGCAGTTTCTGGGGCCAACAGGACACTGCCTCAAAGAATTGCGCAATGCAAGTCTGGCGGTCAGTGCTGGGAGAGAATTGCGCAATTTTTGGAGGGAAGGCAGGGTCTTTGCTCTTGGAAATGTGCAGTGCTAGTTTGGATGCATGGTGATATTGAGTGAAAACAAGAGTGAAAGATCATGCATTCAAAGAGTGAGTGCAGGATTCAGAAAATGAGAAAGCATGCATGTGTGTGAAACGAATCGCCGCAACAGCGACTGTCTGTGCAAAAACAGTGTCATGCATGCGACAATGCGAATGAAAACTGAAATGGTGCCTCTACAAGCTAACATACATCAAAACGACAAGAAGCGCTCATTGAAATCAAGCAGACAACACACACAAAGCGAAACACAAAAAGCGACAGAAACACAACGCGAGACATGAAAAGCGGGCTTATCCTGAAACAACTGAGCTGAATGTGCCAACAACTCCTAGATGCAACGTGGGATGTCAGAGCTGTAAGGTCGATGTAAGAAATGAGCTTTGCAGCGTCCGGTTGATGAGTTTTGATAAAATCAAGGTTGTGACGCGCATGCCACAATCTAGGAAAAGCGACACTTGGCGGGAGGTTTCTGAAATGATCCTTGCATGTAACCTCCAACTACTGAAAATAGATCATTGAATCAAGGGATGCCTTTGCATGCTGCCTTGGGAGAAGCAGTCAATGCATGCAAATTAGTTTTGCTCGGTCCCGGAGGGAACTGGTC
This sequence comes from Pinus taeda, assembly GCA_000404065.3. Classification (NCBI taxonomy): domain Eukaryota; kingdom Viridiplantae; phylum Streptophyta; class Pinopsida; order Pinales; family Pinaceae; genus Pinus; species Pinus taeda. The sequence goes on from APFE030189312.1 coordinate 67,485, forward strand.
AACCTGAAGGCACATGCATTGGTCTACGAGCCTGGGATGAAAATCTGCACAGTTTCTGGGCTGAGCAGAGATCGCTGTCCCAGAGGGATTGCGCAATTGGTGAGAGGAATAGGTCGTTGTCTCCTAGGATTGCACAATTTCTGGGTTGAGCAGTTGTCCTAGGTGGAGTTGTGCAATTTTTGCTAGCTGTTGGGCTGGCTGTCCTAGAGGGATTGCGCAATTTCTGGGCTGAGCAGCTGATTGTTGCCCAGAATTGCGTAATTTTTGGGCTGAGTAGTCCTGCTGGGTTGGATTGCGCAGTTTTTCTAGTGAAGGTTGACAGGTAGGATTGCGCATTTCTGGAGCCCAGTAGGTTGTCAGTTAGGATTGCGTAATTTCTGGAGGGAAGGTTGGTTCCCCTTCAGAATTGCGCAATTTCTTGAGGGAGCTGCTCAACTTGCAGCTGGACCAAGTCCGGAGAAACAACCTGTGAGAGGGATGCAATAAGTTATCATGCACAGGCTGACAATTTGCTAGAAAAGCACTGAAGCTTGTGTACTTGAGAGTGCAAGACATGTCATTGAAGATGGTCGGTAGGGAGGCTCCAAAATGAAGCTAAGGCAAAATTTTGGAGGGTGGTTGTAGCTGCTACAACAGAGCCATTATTTGTTGATCAGGGAACCCTCATTCCTTGATCTAGCCTTTGTAAGTTTGTAAATAGATTTCTTGTATATAATTTGTAACCCTTGTATATATTAGTATATTTTGTATATATCAATTTGGGTTTTCTCTTGTAGATCTGAGGAGATGTCTGGGGTTTCTTTTTTATGCTAGTTTCTTTGTAGGTGGATTTATCTCAAAAATTAAGGAGAAATCGATTTGTGAAAGCTCTAATCCTCACCTAGCCTAGACGGCTAGGGTTTCTAGCTCAACGCTTCATCTTTAAGAGGGTCATCTAGCCTGTTAGCCTTCCTCTTCAAGGTCGCAAGCACCTAGGCCTCATATAGGCCTCTCAAGGGGATAAATTCAAATTTTTGTGGCTTGATCTCATCAAATAATTTTTTTTAAGGGAGCCTCAAGGGTTTGAGCTCTATCTTACACATTAAAATTTAAAATTTTGAAAGGTTTTTCATTTATTTTTTTTTTTTTGTAAATATTCTGACTTGGGTTTCTATTTTTTGCAAAATAGACAGATATTTTTCGGCTTAAGTTTTGTTGAAATTATTTGGCTAGCCGCTAACCTCGTTTAGTTCATTTTGGCCTAGCCAGAAGGCCTTTAGGGTCCGATTTTCGCTTTTGGTATTAAGGACTAACCCTTGGATTTTTTTTTTTTTTTTTTGCGGAGATATATTCACACATTTAAGGGGTTTATCAATCATTTTTTTTGGTCTAGGAGCGAGTCTCTTGAAGTTGATCCTTTGAGAATATTTCTTGGGGACTAGCCACAAGGCCTAAGATGCCTCTTTCCTCCTAACTGTGAGCTCAAGAAGGCCACATACCCTTCATATCTAAAACAAATTTATTAGGAGGGTTATCACATTTAATTTGGAAAGTTTAAGGCTTTAAAACATTTGCAATTTATCACATAAATTCTGTTTAAATGTTTTCTAGCCTTTTCCCTGATAAGCTGTGGGTTTTTGAGGTCATATTCATCAAGGCCGTGTGTCTCTTAAGGTTTGGGAACAAGTTGTTTGTCTCTGAAGCTTGTTATCTATTGGCTTGTGCCCTCCTCTTTGATATCTTGTAGCTTGAGGAATGATTGTATCTCCTCAAGGTATTGGAATAACCTTTCTCATTGTCCTAAAGGGTTTCTTCCTCATTGTAAAGTTAATAATAAAGCTGATCTTCTTACTTGAAGCGAGCTTGGGATTCAACCCCATGGTATTCGCCTCCTTATTTAAAAGGGAGGAGCCTTCATATTCTTAGTTAGTTTCTCTTTGTTCTAGTCTTAGATTTGGTTACTAACCTTTTCTATTGCTCTCATTTGATTAGATTAGAATTTCATTGATATCATAAATCAGACCTAGTCTTTTTGAGTTGCATCTTCTTGTTTTATTTTGTTAACAATGTCATTTTCCATTAATTATTTAGTGCTTGCATCATGTATTTCTCACTTGTTTTCACTGGTGATATCATATAAGTGGAGAACATCCTAATAAGCACTATAACTAAAAGCATTTGAGTTGTTATCATTGTTTCATTGAGTAAATCTTAAAGTGCTTCATTGGTTTAACTATGGGAATCTTATAATCTTGTGTTTTAACTTTTATGTGATATTCAATAAGCTTGGTTGTAAGTGATTTAACATCTCTTACATTGAAGCATCTTGCTATAATCGCATGCCATTGAAATGATCTTATCTTATTGTTATTATCATTTGCACTATCATCTTAGATTTTGCATTCCTAAAATTTACCTCCAAGCAGAAGCTTGGTTGTATAGAAAAGGAATTTGAAGGACATCATTGGGCCAACATTCAGGGAGAGTTTTGAGGCAATAGAAGGTAGCAAACCAACAGTTCGAATTCCAGGCTTAGAGGACAACGTAGAGGACTAGTTCAGTCAATTCGTGGGTCTTGAGGGGAGGAGCTACAACCCATAATTTCAGCTGGGAAGGAAGGAGATTTATGGGAGGGATCATATCAGTGATTTGGGGTATTTTCCAGGAGGTTTTACAGCCTCATTCCAGTAGGCCGAGTTTTGCAGTTGCAACTGAGGTTGGGCTCCTTGGGGGTCAAATTTCAGAAGTCTGAACTAGACCAAACCCTTCCTAGGTTTTTCTGGGTTTAGACCAAGGAGCAAGGAGTTGAAATCTCAAAATTTTTGGAGAGCAGGAAGTAGTGATTCCAGCCCTTCGAAGTCAGCAGATAGTGCAGTTTCTAGGCTGCGTAATTCAGTGTTAGTGCAGCAATTGGGGTAGCCTTCAGCTTAGCATTTTCTCACCTGGGTTTTGTCACGCTTGTCCATTGAGACAAGCCCAGGTGCACCATTCTATTTTGTCATTGTATTTTCCCTTGAAGAATTAATAAAACAACTCAACAGTTCTCTATTTCCAGTGTTTTCATGGGTGCTTGATGTAAATTCCGTTCTTCTAATTGCTGGATTGTTTGCATGTTGTTTATATCACTTAGTTTCCTGTTAGGAACATTACAATTTGGGTCATTAGAAGTCCCGGATAGGTATCATCAATGAGGCCTTAGCCTCCTTTTCCAATACTTCTTTCTACAACCTTGTTGAAGACTAGTTTCTGCCAATTGAGGAGAAGACATTCACCTTTAGCATAGGCATATAATTAAAATTAACCAAGATTTTGCATTTCACATAGATAGATCTTGCATTCATCCATCATTTTGTATCATTCTTATTGGAATTGTGGGCTCAATCTATAATTGCAAGTTTTACATTATTGTACTTGTCATTTCTAGCTTATTGTCTTTGAATATTATCTCTACTTGAAAGCACAAGTCTCTTTTTATTGCAATTGTTCTCTAAAAGTTTATCGCTCATATATTCAATTGTTTTGATTTCTTATACTAACATTTTTCTTGCAACATTGCTTATCTTTTAGCTTGAAATATCCTTTATTATTGTGCAAGTACTTTAAATTTGTTCGAGCATTGTTATTAAGCCATTGGTCTCTCATTGACTAATCTCAAGTGTCACATTGATCTAATTAAATCTATCTTTTACCTTGCATTGCTCAGTTATTATAATCTCACTTGCTGTCCAATCTTAATTCAAGTTACTAAGAAAAGTGATTGCCTTGCCCTTAGATCTCCTAAACTTGTTGTTTCAACAAGTTTTTCCTTAGTTTTTTCCATCTTTAGGGACTACACCCCTTAGCTTGCCTAGGAGAGAGCTTAAATGAAGTGTGTAGGGAATAGGTGAAAACCCCTACTCTGATGGTTGCGCCATAAAATCTATACCTTGTGGGGTTGGAAACATATCCCACACTTAGGTGTACATCTTAGGCGACAGGTTATAGTCACAAAAGTTACTGAACAAAGGTTACTGTCACAACTAAACTAGAACCAAAGTCATACATTACTATCACAAATATGTTGCCTCATATAGTTTGTTCATACTGTCAAGTCATTGCTATCATTATCCATACCTCATGTCACAAATACATTAGGCCACAATGATCGAACCTCTTACATATACCATTGCTCCAAAGTATATCGTTGTTTGAACAATCCTTGTCATATTAAAGGATGACAACATCTAATACAAGAGATTACAATAGGTATGCTACAACAAATATCACAATTAGATGAGATAGGCAACAAGATATTACCATACAGAGATTGGTGCATGCCACATAGCTACTAGTGTGAGCCATTGGAATTTAAATGTGAGCCACAAGAATAATGGGCCACGAGATATAGGTCCAGCCACAAGGAGATAGATGCGAGTGACAAAACAACGAGCCACAAAGATATAGATTCGGGCCACAGTTGATTTAATACGAGCCGCCATAGAGAATGCTAACCACAAAATATGAGAGCCATTGTTGAGCCATTATAATGCAAGCCATTATAGTTATTGCGTGCCACAAATATATGCGTATCACAAAGTGTGAGCTAATCTACCTCGGGGAACACCGAATTATTGCCAAAATGTTGGAAGATAGATGCCCTTTTATAGTTGTTGCCACCTATGAAGGGTCACGACCCTTGGGAAAGCTGACATGAACTGTTGAGAGGCCGACTTGAACGTGTGCCACAATAAATTCATTATTTGCCACATAATAACTTGACTTGAATTCTTTGATGGATCGTCTAGACGATTTCTTGCCCAAATAAATTTGTCACCCTAAAAAGGGGTGCCAAAACCACTTTAAAAATAGTATTTTTCTTTAACCAATTTGAATTCTTCCTTGGAGGAAGGTAGGATACTTTTGGGGTAGTTTGGTTCCTTTAGGGAAATTCATCCCATAATTGCCTCAAATTTCAACAAAGAAGACCTTTGAGATGATAAATTTGGGATACCTTCACTACAACTTGGGCATTGAAATGACCCAGCATTCAAAATATATATTCCTCTCTTAAAAGAAGTACATTGGAGAACTATTGAATAGGTTTGGCATGGATGAATGCAATCCTTTATCTACTGCGATGGAACAAAATCTAAAGCTCACATCAAAAAAAGGGAATGAATTTGAGGATGTAACCAAGTATAGACAACTTGTGGGAAGTATTATCTATGTCACCCATACCAGACCAAATATTTCATTTACTATCATTCTAGATCTATTCAAAAGCCTTGTGAAGGACATTGGTTTGCTGCAAAAAGAGTTCTAAAGTATTTGAAAGGAACTCAAAACCTTGGACTCAAATATTCACTGGTGGACGACTTCAACTTGATGGGATATTTTGATTTAGACTTTGATGGAGACAAGTAAAATGGTGTATCCACTTCAGGCTATCTTATGAGCCTTGGATTAGGAGCTATCTCTTGGAGGTCATGCAAACAATCAGTTCTAGCAGATTCCACGACAGATGTAGAATATGTGGGAGCTGCAGAATCAACAAAAGAGATTGTATGGCTTAGGAAAGTTCTTGAAGACTTGCAGGGGAAACAAGTGAATTTTTCTCCTCTTTTGATTGATAATACTTTTGCAATCAAGTTGGCCAAAAATCACAGATTCCATGATCAACCCAAACACATCAACATAGTATCATTTGATTCGATATCATGTAGAGGAAATCCAGTGTTTCATGATCGTTCCAAGCACATAAACATACATATCATCACATTAGGGATATTGTTCAGAAGGGTATCATTACACTCCAGTATGTACCAATAGAGGAGCAAACAACAAACATTCTGACCGAGGCTTTGCCAGGGACAAGATTTGTATACCTCAAAGAGAAGTTGGGTGTAGTGTAGAACACCTTCCTTTCTAAGAGGGAATGTTGATTTGAGTACAGAAGAAGGGTTTTGTTTGCATAGGAGCTAAGGGTAGCAGAGGAACCTGCAAGGCAACCACTTAGCAGATTATTAATTTAATTAACTATTTCCCAAAGTTAAACTTAGGGAAAATAAAAAATTCCCAAGTTAACTTATGATAATCTTGGCCCTTGATCGCGATTTAATCTCAGCTGTTGAGAGGGAGTTTAGGGTTGAGATCAAAATTATAAGAGGAGATAGAGCGAGTAAGTGGCAAGTCAGTTGAGCAAAATCAAGCGTGAGAGATTTGCAAAGGAATAGCCGAGGTTTTCAGTAGATCATAGGAGTCAACATCAGAGTAGAAGAAATCGAATGAGGATCGAGCTCTTACAACTCAACATAGTATTCCATTCACATGTGCACCTAAAAGAGAAGAAGTGCGCTCGCACATGTGGGCTGAATTGCTGGTCTGCGCAGGAGTTTCGCAGATCCATTGTGCAAGAAGGGGAATCAATTTAGTTGGAGGGTGATTGAGTATTTTCTTGTGATAAAAGAGAAGTTTCTCCCTTGTTGTAATTCTTAGAAGAAAATCCTTTGCAGAAGAGAATAATAAAAACACACATTATTGCAAGTTTTCCCCGAAGTCAAGGTTTCCTGGGTATATCTTGTTTTATATGGTTGATGTGTTTGTCTTTTGTTGGTTAAAGTTGTCATTGATGTCAATATGATGTCTAGCATTGTTGAAGCAACCTCCATGTAAATGGTATCATTGGTGATGGCAAGCCCTAGATCTGTCGAAGAATGAGGGCTGAAGTATATATGGATGAAACCCTATGTGTATGGAAGAATCTAAGCATAAAATATATGTATATGCTGATGGTAATAAAGTCCTAGGTATTTAACATGAAAAATATATGGAAAAAGTCCTCAATGCAATCAGTGGCATTGAGGAATCCCTGAATGCTGATACCCTAATATGCCCAAGATGAAGAATGTAAATGATGTAACCCTAGATGCATGAAAGAAACCCTAATAACGAACAGGGCTACCATTGACAATAAAGTCAATATCTTGGAAAGATTTTTACACCAGCTTGTAGAGGGCTTCAAGCCCTTTCCAATGAGCTCTTACGCACCTTCTAACTACCTGTCATTGTGGAGATATTGAATTTTGAAGATGAAATATGTTGAAAATAGAAAAATTGGCGAGCCGACTTATGTAGGCTCAACATGTCCCTTCACACCTCATGCCCCTTCACAACATGACGAAACTACTATATATTAGCAACCTAGATCATCCAATTATGCATAAACTTGGAGAAGAAAAACAGAAGAACAGAAAGAAAGCTAGTTTGGAGATTTCTGATTAGTTTTTTGTGGTTGATCCATCTCTTGTACACTGAAGACCTTGGATCTAATACTGGACCTGTATAAGATCTTTGTAACCTTGGCCCTGTGGTATATGAGAAGTTCAGGCCTGCGCTAAACTTGTGGACTCTCTGAACTGTGGAAGATTAATAACTCGGACTTGTTGGTCAGTATAGCCTAAGACCTGTGGTAATTACAAAATTGTTGAACAGTGCAACAGTATAGCTCGGACCTGTGATACAAAGAAGCTTGGATCTGTGGACATAATCTCAAGAGTTTGGACCTGTTTCAAGCATAAACTTCAGACCTGTTATAAGCATAAATTTCAGACCTGTTGCAAGTATAATCTGCAGACCTGTAGGAGACCAGAGCTCAGACCTTGTGACGTTTGGACAGAGCACATTACAGACCTTTGGACAGAGAAGACCTTGAACTTTTGGAGCAGCAGGCCTGTGGCACCGTGAACCTTGGATCTGTGACGCAGACCTGTGGCTGAAGCTTGGAATAACAACACAAGTCAGAGGCATTTTGGTCTCTATTTGGAGCACTAATGGAGGCAATTTTGGAGTATTGAAGTCTATACCTTGGAACATCCCTGAAGATATCTTGCAAGGACATCCTTTGGATTAGTTTTTGAAGATAACCATTTGAGGCTTTTATGAAGCAGACTTTGAGCAGACCTTGAGGTGTCCTTGAAGTTATTTTAGAATAGCTTGAAGAATTGTTGAAGAGATTTTGGGCTATCTTTGGAGGCTTTCCTTGGAGCACCCCTGAAGGCTATTTGAAGACACTGTGGAGATACCTGTTAAAGTGCACTTGAAGATCCTTGAAGAGCAGTCTTATTGACCTTGAAGAGCTGTCTTGTGGGCCCTTGAAGAAGGCTTGCTGAGCAGATGACAAAACAGTCTTGGAGACAATATCATAAAGCAAGATTGAAGTCAAACTTGTGAATACTTGAGGACATAATGGAAATCTTTTGGAATTGCTGAAGACCTGCTGAAGACATCTTTGGAGCCTTGTTGAAGAAGACCATTCAAGACTGTAAGGCCCCACTTAAATCTTATCCTACAAATTTTGTTAATGTTTACATTATCTGAAAATATTGAGAAATATAGGTCTAATATAAAATTCATGATTTCCATTATTCAAATTCCTCACTTACCTTCTCAAATTGAATATTAGGTAGGATATGGTCTCCTTCCATTATTTCAAAAATATATGTAATTGCCTCTCACACTCCCCAATGTACCCTCACATTTACTTGGGAGAAGACATAGTCCTCTCCATGTTATTATCAATATATATATTCATTTTACATTCCCCAATGTACCCTCACATTTACTAAGGAGAAGGCATGGTCCTCTCCATGTAATTACCTCTCACACTCCCCAGTGTACCCTCACATTTACTTGGGAGAAGACATAGTCCTCTCCATCTTATTATCAATATATATATTCATTTTACATTCCCCAATGTACCCTCCACATTTACTTGGGAGAAGACATAGTCCTCTCCATCTTATTATCAATATATATATTCATTTTACATTCCCCAATGTACCCTCACATTTACTAAGGAGAAGACATGGTCCTCTCCATGTAATTACATTTCACATTTCCAAATGTACTCCTAGCTTACTTGGGAGAAGAGAAGTCAACTATAAGGATGGATGAGAAGTTAATGACATTAATGAGAGGTGGTTGAGATGGAGAAGGGAAGGAGGGTATAAAAAGGGAAGGGGGAGGAAGAGAGGAAAAGGTTTTTGGGGGGGGGTCTTGCTTATGATTGTGGGGGTTGGTTGTGATTGTTTAGACTTGTTGTGTTTTTGGAGACCTTAGGAACCTGTGGAGGTTTCTTGGGTTGTTGAGAGGAGGGAAGTATTGTTATCTTGGTCTGGATCTTTCATTTGGACACACACTACATCTGGTTGGACTTGGGCTCGGAGGGCTAGGGAACCTGTGGAGGTTTCCTGGGCTAGGGATTATTTCTTAGTTGGCTGGGAGGTAAATCCGGTTGGGTCCGTCAAGAGGAGCGTTCAGCAGGAGCAGCAGGACAAAGGTATCTCCATCAACCACTGGCATAGGTATTCCTCCATAGACTACTTTGGTAAAGTTAATTAGAATGAAATATTCACCTTAATTTGTGTTGATTATAATGTAAATGATAAAATTTTATTTGTTTAAACCGGTGTAAGTAGGTAAGTTATCACCTCTTATCGTATTTAATTTAAGAAGAAACTAGATTTGTTAGCAGACCCTAGGGTAGGGCTCTTACAAAGACTCATTGAAGATGTTTTTGGATGTCTTGAAGAATTACTGAAATTATCTTGAAGAAGTTAAGAACTTGTTGAAGAATTTAACTAGGTTCGGTCTTCATAATCATATTTGAGTCATAAAGAAATGTATTTATCAAAAGAAAGAAAAAGAAAATGTTATTATTATTATTATGACTTATTAAAGCATGGGTTTCATTCTTGGGTCATCATTTATAGGTCAAAGTCCTATTGAGGAATTTTAGGTTTTATATTGAGTCATTAGAGTCGTTGTCCATTTTATGAGGCCCTTCTTGGGCTTTTGAATCATGTAAAAAGAATTTTTATTGAGTCAAATAAGTCATTTGTCACCTCCACACCAAGTCGGCCCTCACCTGATCAAGTCGGCCTACATTAGGGTAAATGGACCAATGTGGAAAAAGTCGAAGTCGGGATTACATCGACAAGGGTCCAAAAGTTGAAAAACTCGTTAAAGTCGGGAGTTTTTTTAAAAATTCAGCAAAATTAAAAAAAACACAAAAATATTCATTTATTTTTATTTTTTAACATCTAGAGTATCCACAATCCATTAGGGCTTGTAGTCTACAACATCAGATCTGCAATCTAACCAATGAGAAATAGACAAGAACAAACATATAGCTTGTTGAAGTAGCCCATCTAGAGCAACCCTTTATGCATTTTTTGTCCTTGACACCTGGCAGGTCCTTTGCCTCATTTGCCATCAATTTCTCACTGAGTATTTGCTGCTCCAAAATACACAATATACTCAGCCCTAACCAGATCTACTTCTCAAGTGGATTTGACCACCAAATCACTGTACAATTAGCATTTAAGTATATCATCAACTCACAATGGTTTGGTCCTTCGAAGACACTGAATACTAGTTTTCCAAAACCCTTATTGTTCAACCTCCTCACAGCAAATTTGCCTTGTCAAATTCATTGTATAACAACCCTAACAGTAGTGGCAACTCATAGTAATTTTGCTTATCAAATCACTATATGATAGCCCTTAAACACCACTGTCATATCCCACATTCAAGGATAGACTTCCAGAGAAAACTCAACAACTATACCTTCAACAATCAACATCCATCGTAGGCTTCAACCCTCCATAAAACCTAGTCTTTGCCTACAATTTCCTGAGGCTATACTCGGCCTCACCTAGACCTAGCCTGAGGCCCTCTGAGCCCCGTTTTCCTTATTGTTCTCGGCCTTCTGTGACTCTCAAGGCTTGTAGCCTCCCCTTTGTAGATTAGTGTGGGGTCTCGACTCTCATCTAAACTCAAAATGAGGGCTACAACCCTCCTGGAACTTTGGCCTTCACACAAGTAGACTTGGCCTTCTTTGATAGAACAATAGACAGATAACCTTTTTCAGACCTCTCCAACTTGCCCAGAGGAAACACGACCCTTATTGTACATCACATATCAAAATAGTGAATCAACTCTTGAATCTTGAGTCTTGTCTGAGTATCAACTCTCAAGATGGTTGACTTTTTCGGTTGACTCTCGATAAAATCAGGATTAATTCTATTAAATCGAGATTTTTTCGGCAGTGAAAAAATCTGCAAAAAGTCGGCCGATTTAATCGTTTTGCTGAAAAAATCGGGTTTTTGGGATTTAATCCCGACTTTTTGCCGATTTTTTCCACACTGAGTTGGACCCACAAAAGAGGCTGTAAATAAAGTGCAGTTCAATTCATTTGGAATATATCTCATCACAAGTTCTATATACAAGAAAAAGAAGTAGAAGAATACGAAATTGCAGGAGAAGGAGAAGAATTGCAAGATCGAAGTTTCTGGGGAATCTGTCTCCCACATGTGTGAATTTACATGGAAGGTCGAAGTCTCTGTTGCTGCATCAAGGTTGAAGTTTCTACTGCATCTAGGTCGAAATTTTGTTGTTGCTTCCAGGTTGAAGTGTTGCTGCTTCTAGGTCAAAGATTTGGTGTTGCTACTGGGTCAAAGTTCTGTTGTTGCAAGATGGAAGTTCTAGGTCGAAGTTGTTGCTGGAAGGTTATCATTTGTAGAAGAAGTAAAGAGTTGACTTGGTGATTGGAGGAAGTTTGTGTCTAGGTAAAAGAGTCTTGGATTATCTCATGAAACTATTGAAGGAAGAGTTGTTGACTGGATTTTCCCCTAGATAGGGGTTTTGCCTTGGCTGTCCGCCTACATCTGGTGTCTTTGATCTTCATGTTATGGTTTTGGTGATTGCTTGATGAACTAAGATAAAAGAAGAACACAAGAAAGTTAATAAGAACAGAAGAATGTCACATGTAATTATCAACATAAGGAAAATGTTTCTGCCTTTCTGATTTTCCAACTTGGTATCAAAGCTAAGGTGAAGAAGAAGGAAAAAGGCAACTTGAAGATTTATTGAAAGGAGAATAAGGAGTTTTAAGAAGTTTGAATAAGGGTCATAAAGGAAAAGGATCCTATAAGGAGTCAAGCCTACTATCTTCAAGAAACATGTCTAACTCATTGAAGGGAGAAAACAAATTAGGAGCATCCAATTACAGGGCATGTTTAAAGAGGATAGATCTCATCCCCGAGAAAATAAGGTCTTGTATCCAGTCAAAGGAAAAGTAGAGAAGCCTACAAATGAATGAAGTGATGCAGAAAAGGAAAGTTCAGAGAAACAAAGATATTGGCCATGACCCTAATGGTTGATGGGATAAAGGATAACCTCATCCCATATATTTCCAACATAGATTCCACCCAAGAGATATATGAGGCCTTATCCAAATTGTTCACAATCAAGAATCTTGGTCAAATTGGAAGTCTTAAGAATGAACTAAGAACTATGAAGATGGCAAAGGATGACACTGTGGCATCCTTCTTTGTAAGGATAACTAGAATCAGAGATGATCTCCAAGCAATAGATGAGATAATACCTAAAAAAGAGTTAGTAATTATTGCGCTTCTAGTGTTACTAACTTCTTGGATGCCTTCATTAGGTATCAACAATTGGAAGGATTCTCCTACATTCGAACAATTATGGAATGCATGTAGTCAAGAAGAAGTCATAATTTCATTAGTAAGCAACAAAGAGAATGAAGAGGAGAAAATTTCAAATGCCTATTCCGCTCATCACAAGAATAAATGAATCTTCAAGAAGTTCAAAGGGCCAAGAAAGAAGATAGACCTATCCAAGATTGAAATTTGAATGCTACAATTGTCACAATATGGGTCACTATAGAAGTGATTGTCCTCATAATCCTAGGAATAAAAGGAGAAACAAGGCTCAAGCAAATATTGTCGATGAAGGATCTCCAAAGAAGAACAAGATTAAGAATCATAAATAAATGACTTACACTAAGTCCTCTACTCTAAAAATATTTTCCTTTTATGCTTTGATTTCTAGTACTTGTAGGTTTAATGTGCTTTGGAAAAACATTTTTGAATTGTTTTGATAAAGTTATAGGTATCCTTTGAGATTGGATTAAGAGGGAGACCTCACCATTTTTCAAAGATAAGTACCTTATTCCTTGTATTATTCTTTTATATTTGGTTTCCTTTATCTAGATGTTTTTGTATTAGATGCTAATAACATTTCTTTTCATATTTTCCTTTTTTAGGAAAGACTTGCTGAATGCTCAAGGGTCATGGAGAAGACTTCACAAGACAAAGCATGATAGAAGTTCTATTGGAATTGATGTCCTATAAGGTTTGTCAAGAAAACAACTCAAAGGTATGTATTAGACCATAAGCTTTGTTATTTTCATGATAAAGGTATATTCATTCCTTTTAATAAATCTGCTTTACTTTACTAACATCATTATGTCTAGGACCTTTGAATCATAAAGATTCTTATTTGGGTGATTAATCATTAGACTGAATCTACCCTCTTTATACATTTGATCATTCTTATGGAACCCTAAAAACGTTCTCTGTAAAACCCTTACCTAAGGGTATGTTGATGCTAATGTGAAAACCATAGTCCACCTAGGTTTATTGATGAAAATACTATTCCTTTGATGTTTGGGATTTTGATGGTAATGTCTATGTATTGAAATCCTAGACCTTTAGAGGTTTTAGTAAATTAGGGTTTATTATAATATCTAGAGTACGCTCCTAGAAATGAAACCCTAGGTGTATGTTTGTTTGTCTGATCGAAACCCTAGCCTGATTGGAATTGTTAAATGGATTTGATTGATATATATTGTTGTGATATGCTTGTGCATGATTATGTAATCCTAGATATGTATATGTGTTAACCTAATTGTTGATGCTCACTATTCTAGGGTTTGTAACTAAACCTTAGTAGAAGTATGATATTCTAGGATAAGCTGTTATTGTTTCAAATGTGGTAATGAAGTCTAGTGCTTACAAAGAGTTGGTCATATATATTGTGCTGTGATTGCTTGACATCTAAGGCTTACTATCTCAAAAATGGAATCTAGGGTTTGCATTAAATCCTAGTAGAAGTCTAACATATGAATTCTAAAGTTAGATGCATTGTAGAACAACACTTGTTTGAATTGCTTCTAGGGTCTGCAATATGTCATAAAAGAGTTTGTCATATCTTTGAAAATAATGTTGAAGCCCTAGAAATAATAAAACTGATATCTTGGTTGAGTTACTTTAAATGATCTAGGGTTTGTAACAAAAACCTGAGCGAGAAGTTGAAGTATAGAAGTATAGTCTCTTGCTAATTATGAACCTAACTAAGTTTAGGTATTTGATGTCTAAAGTCTAATGTATGATTCTAATATAATTAACTTCATGCTTCTATATATGTATTTGGTTGTACTTGTTGTTTGAATTGTGCAGGTACATAATCTTCAAGATGTTGAAGATATTCGTAAGTAAAATTGATTTTATTGATACGCATGATGTTGATCAAGATAACTTTGATAAGAAGGGATGAAGCCATTAAAGATTCTTCGATGCTATGGAAAATAAGTTGATCTCCCTAAGTTAAGAGGGAGCCTGGATAGAAGAAATCTCCGAAGTTGAGAGGGAGGGCACATTATAGTCACAATGGATATCTTGAAGAAGAAATTGGAGAATGTATATTGGGGTGCTGCGAAAAGAAGGAAAGCAGGATCCAATTGTAGAATATGTTGCTGCATGTGAAGTAGGAAAGGAAGCTATATGGTTGAGGAAGCTTCTGTCAAGATTTGTTTGGGAAGCCTCTAAGGCTTAAGCCCCATCGTGATGCCTCTAAGCCCCACTGTGATAAATTGTGAAGCAACATCAGGATGATTGAAGACCTCGAAGGTTTGTGTTTACTTATGTATTTGAAAGTTTGTTACTGATTGGTGTTGTGTTTGTACATATAAATCTCTCGAAGTTTTGAAAGCATGTTTTGCATGCTTGATGATCGGGAGAGATTTGTTACCGATTTGAATAATTAGGAGTGTTGAGGCATCATGTGTAATACATAATGCCTTGGAAGACATTTGGCCGACCTGTGTGTTGATGTCTAGTTCCCATAGTAGGGAGGGATGCGTTGGTCATAGAGCTCTGAGCTTGCATTACACACCTAGTTCCCTGGGTTGATGGTTAGCAAGTAAGCTTGATGGTCCCTAGAGTGGCTGAAAGATTTAGTCCATCTTAGTCCCACCCAGATAGATTGCCTTGGTCAGGAATCTAGTCCGTGGCACAATGTGTGCCTAAACTCTTCGTAGTTCATGTGTTTTGAGATCTTCCATGTACATGTAGATATATGTGTAATTATGAATACCTCCCTAGTCAAGAGGGAGTGTTGAAGAATGTAACTAGGTTTGGTCTTCATAATTGTATTTGAGTCATAATGAAATGTATTTATCAAAAGAAAGAAAAAGAAAATTTTATTATTATTATTATGACTTATTAAAGCATGGGTTTCATGCTTGAGTCATCATGTTATAGGTCAAAGTCCCCATTGGGGACTTCTAGGGTTTATATTGAGTCATTAGAGTCATTGTCCATTTTATGAGACCCTTCTTGGGCTTTTGATTCTTGTAAAAAGAATTTTTATTGAGTCAATAAGTCATTTGTCACCTCCACACCAAGTCAACCCTCACCTAATCAAGTCGGCCTACATTAGGGTAATTTGACCCACAAAAGAGGCTATAAATAAAGTGCAGTTTGATTCATTTGGAATATATCTCATCACAAGTTCGATATATGAGCAGAAGAAGCAGAAGAATACAGAATTGCAGGAGAAGGAGAAGAATTGCAATATAAAAGTTTTTGGGGAATCCATCTCTCACAAGTGTGAATTTACTAGGCTACTGCTGGAAGGTAGAAGTCTCTGTTGCTGCATCAAGGTCAAAGTTTCTACTGCATCTAGGTCGAAGTGCCGTTGCCTCTAGGTCAAAGATCTGCTGTTGCTACTAGGTCAAAATTATGTTGCTGCAAGATTGAAGTTCTAGGTCGAAGTTGTTGCTAGAAGGATATCATTTGCAGAAAAAGGGAAGGGTTGACTTGGTGATTGGAGGAAGTTTGTGTCTAGGTAAAAGAGTCTTGGATTATCTCGTGAAACTATTGAAGGAAGAGTTGTTGACTGGGTTTTCCCCTTGATAAGGTTTTTTCCCTGGCTCTTTGTCTACATTTGGTGTCTTTGATCTTCGTGTTATGGTTTTGGTAATTGCTTGATGAACTAAGATAAAAGAAGAACACAAGAAAGTTAATAAGAATATAAGAATATCACAAGTAATTATCAACATAAATAAAATCTTTCTGCCTTTCTGATTTTTCAATAGAATTGAACTAGATTAAGAGGGTTGGAACCCTAAAGGATTGGAGTCCTCACACAAGGTTGGAGCTTGAACTGTTGAGAGGATTGGAGTCCTCAAGAAGACCAAGTTGGAGCTCGGTATAGTATAGGTTGGAGCCTGGTCGATTTGAAGATTGGAGTCTTCATCTAGGGTTGGAGCCCTGACGTATCATTGTATTTGATTTGTTATAAAGAGGATTGGAGTCCTTGCATTATAGTTAATAAATTTTTTCTTTTGTTGTTCATTTTGTGTTCTATTTTAAGTGATCTTAATTGGTAAAATAACAATTGTAAAAGGAAATACTGATTCACCCCCCTCGCAGTGTTTCCAACATCTTCTGATTTATTTTCCGCTGTGCATGATAAGTTATAAAACTCAGTGTATTTGCAATTTAAGTTTCCAATGCAACAGTTGTTTGTGTTTCTGGTTTTTACACTTAGAAAATTGTAAATCAGTTACTGGGTTTTAAGGAAATCTAACAAGAGGTTGTGCAGTTGGGGTGTTGTCTGGCCTAAATGCCTTTCTCTTGTGCTTTAGGTAGACTCTTGCTCACTTATATATAATCTTTATAGCATATTTTTCTTTGTTAATATCAGCATCATTTTTCTAAAAAAAGAAAACATAAGAGAACATCAAAGACTAATATATACAAAGAGATGTGAACACAAATTTCAAAAACAATAGAGATGCTACAGTTATCATGAAATCTTTTCCTTTTTGACAAATTGAATTTGCCTTTTAGTGCTCGACTCTGGAGATTTCATTATGTTGCAAGAGGAGATGAAGAAAAACATGCATGGCTTCTTATTGATACATAACCAAGAATCTCAGATTTGATTGTAGATGTGCTTACTTTTGATACCAAGCTACTCTGCCCTTAGAAATTTGAAGCCTGGCTGCTTTGATTGTGGTGGCATGGGAGGACAAGGAGATGCAATCATCACCGTGCAATGTTGAAATCAGTTTCTTGGTCACAATTGTAGGGGGAGGAAAGATAAGGGAAGAGAGGTATTTAGGATTGCATCCCCACCATTGTGGCATCTACATTCTTATGATTGGATGGAGGGATAATAGTTTAGTTTTATTAATGTTCAATGAATGGCCAGAAAAGCAGGTTGATGGTACTAAAATGGTAACAGCAGTGTAATACAAAGTGGAAGTGCTGTATCAGCTCTTAAGTCTTAAGCTAATCTGCAATAGGTAAGGATAAAAGATCTAAGAGCAACAGCAAGATACTCGAGAGGTAAGTGGCTGGTTTGAGAAGGAAAGACTACAGAGAAGAAATGAAAGAACATGAGTGAAAACTCCATCTCGATAACAGAGCATGACAAGTGGTGTTGAAGCTGGATGCAACAACTGAAAGAAAAGGGAGGGAAGTATTATCATCCAAGTCTGTAATCACTGTGATCTAAGCAAAGGCTCTAGAACCAGCATGCCATAAATTTCTGAAGTGCAATTTCTACAAAACTGTGACTGGGAACTTTTGTTCTGTGGGCATCAGTAACCGTCTCTAACAATATTTCCAAAATGTGCAGTTGTTTCCAATGACACTTCACATATAAGATTGTCCATAACAGGAAGTTGCACTCTCCAGAAAAAATCAAAACACTCACATTTGGAAATAGGTCAATATTTACTATAACGAGTAAACCTGGTTATAGGTTATAGATTCAGTTACAGTAAATGGGAAAGAGAGAGTTCAAGAAACAAGTTAAAATGTGCAATGTAAGAAAGTGTGCCATGGTATTTACAAGTAATATCCAAGGAAAAAGTAAAGTTTCAATTTCAACCAAGAAAAACATATATGGACTCTGGAGTATGCATATTTTGTACAATGTTTATTTGGTGTAACGGATAAAATGGTTAATATGTGCCAAGATAAGCATCAAATTTTGTTCTAAGATGGTCAGTACCTTACTGCCAGTATTGAACACTGGATTTCTCATGCAACATAAAATAGGTTCAAGCAAAAGCATTGCTAGTTGCCTAAACCATGTCATCATTTAGTTTGAATATGAGGAAATATAGGCATGCACCAAAATGGCAAGAGTGTTTTTTTAAATATCAGCAATTGATGTCTGAGTCAAATAAAACTGATATTGTTTGTGTGTCTTTTTCATAGACATGACTTACTGATTTTCAACTTTTGAATTGCTTTAAGAAAATAGAGAAATTAAAGACATCATTAAATTGCAATTGGAATTGAATGTATTTTGATGTCATTTATATTCATTTGTTTCTTTTCTCCCCTGCAATTCTCCCTTTTTCTGTCTCTCTAGCTGGTAGGTGATCTTGGTGGTTGTGATTTGTTTTGGACGAAATTTAAATTCTCTTATTTTGTTTTTCTACAGATGTCATCAAGTATCAAGGAAAGCTTGTACCACAGGCTGCAAAAAACTGGGTAGAGAGATATGAATCGGATACAAAAGCTGCTTTAACAGAGTTACTAACAATGCTATTTGAGGTTTGTTTTCTAGAGTATAGACTCTAAACATGAAATCCTTGTACTTCCATTTTTCTGTTTAGAATGATTTTATTTATATATACAACTTACATAACCAATTTGCATACAGGCATGTGGAGTTAAATACCAGGCAGATGAAGGTCCGTTGGACGAAATTGATGTGGATGATGTGGTGGTCTCCTTAGTAAACCAAGCCAAGGATGTATCCATTAGAAATTTGTTTAGCCTTTTATGTGTCCAATTAAAATTGTTGAGGTTAATTTAAGAATCATATGTTATATCTTCTTGTGGAAATATTATGTTTCAAGGAATGAATCTTACTGTGCTTTTGGGTAAAATTTCAATAATAATCTTCTTGACTAAACACCAGGGCAATATAGAAGACTACCTTGGATCCAAGCAAAAGGATTTGAAGAATTTCAAAGATAACCTTCTTGTTTTTCTGGACAGCCTTGTTCTTGAATGCCAGGATGGACCTTTGTTTGATCAAGTATTCATGGAGAAATGCATAGATTATGTGATTGCTCTTTCATGGTTGGTCTTTTTTATAGAACATATTCGAGAGACTATGCAATATATAAATTATTTACATTCGTGTTCAATTTATTTTCTTTGAAATTTGTTGGGAGTTTATGTTTCAATTCGTCTGTGATCATTGGTCTTGTTCTGTTTTCAGTTCCTTTAGTCGTTTTTTAACTTTTGAGACATTAAAATATTTGATTTTTTAAATCAGTCTTGACTTTTTCGTGCTCCAAGTTCATACATCGTAATCTCTGATCATTGTTTCTTGTGTTTCATTCAGTACACCTCCAAGAGTTTTTCGACAGGTTACAACATTGGTTGGACTCCAGCTTGTGACATCACTTGTTACCGTTGCAAAAACTCTCGGTGGACAGCGTGAGACTACACAACGCCAGTTGAATGCTGAGAAAAAGAAAAGGAAAGATGGCCCTCGTTTGGAGTCATTGAATAAGACTTTGTCTATGACGCATGAAAAGATAACTATGGCAGAGGAAATGATGCGTAAAATATTTACAGGGTTAGTTACATAGTTTATCACATTTAATTTTCTTAATCTTGAGCATTCAGCCCTTTTAGAGAGAAGTGGAGTGGATGAGTTTTGTCTACATGAAAGGCAATTGCTTTATCTTAGACAGAGACTATCTGATGTACTTATTAGCTACATAAAAATTGGCTTTATCAGGCTTTTTATGCATCGTTATCGAGACGTAGATCCAGATATTCGGATTGCATGTATCAAAGCTATTGGTTCATGGATTCTGTCTTATCCATCCCTATTCTTACAAGATCTATACTTGAAATACCTTGGATGGACTTTGAATGATAAGGTAACATTTTGAAAGGTTTATTGCATGTGGTGCCCCCCCCAATCTTTAATATAAGCTGACTGCATGTCTTTATTCTTGTTTTGGTAATGAAGAATGCTGCTGTCCGGAAAATCTCTATAATGGCACTGCAAAATCTATATGAGGTGGATGATAATGTGCCATCACTTAGCCTCTTCACAGAACGATTTTGCAACCGTATGATTGAGCTAGCAGATGACATTGATATATCCGTGGCTGTTAGTGCCATAGGACTCTTGAAACAGTTATTAAGGTAATTTTTTTTTAAAATATTTCTACATCTGTATTTATAAATAGTAGTCTTTGATTAGAAATTGATTTTGTTTTTTATATATGTTGTTATCTACGTTCCAGGCATCAGCTTCTCCCAGATGAGGACCTTGGCCCACTGTATGACCTATTGATTGATGAATCACCACTCATTCGCCGTGCTGTTGGAGAATTAGTGTATGACCACTTAATAGCTCAGAAATTTAGCAGCTCACAGCCCATGATGAAAGGTATTAGTATTCATAATTTCATAGAATATTCTTTAAAATGCTTTACACAGGAAGAAATATAACTAATTACTCATCCCTATTGACTTGGTAGGAATGGAAAATGAGTCTGAAGTTCCTTTAGGCAGGTTGCTGCAAATATTAAAGGAGTTTTCCACAGACCCAATTCTCAGTGACTATGTGATTGATGCTGTCTGGGATGATATGAAGGCAATGAAAGTAAGCTAAGGAAGCATACTTGGACATTTTAATTTTAAGCGGCAGTAGAAGATTCTCAAAATCGGTTTATGCTGTTTCATTTTATGGTTTAAATCTATCTGTGTAAGATCAAGCATGTCTCTAATGGGGCCACTGTCTAGAGTTTTCATGTTTGGGTTTTTTACTTGACAGGATTGGAAATGTATCATTTCCATGCTTTTAGATGACAATCCAAGGATTGAACTTACGGAGAAAGATGCCACAAATCTTGTTCGTGTTTTATGTGCTTCCATGAAGAAGGCAGTAGGAGAGAAGATTGTTCCTACTGCTGATAACCGTAAGCCTTCACTCAGCAAAGCTCAGAAGGTATATCCTAAGGACTGAAACTCTCAATTTCATCAAGAAAACTGAAATGAGATACTTAATGGTTTCCCAAGTTCAAGGTTACAAATTCCATGAAATACTGCATTATGACATTACTGTACTGTGGCATTCTTAATTAACATATATTAAAGTAGAAGCACCCCTTTATTGCAATTTCATAAAAGAGCTTTCAATTGTCGTTATAAGAGATATTACTTCTTGCCTATTGACGACTCCATTAACACCATCTTCCTTGAAAGCTTAGCTAATATGTATTGAATATGTATGTATGTATGAGGGAAAGGAGTATTTGTTAACCTATTTAGTTGATGCTTGAAAATGGTTTTTTTCCTTACAAATATGTTAGAACCTATGATACTGTTGTAATTGCTAGTGATAGAATACTTGCTGTGTATTTGTTTTGAATAATCACACATAGACAACAACTCAGAGACAAATGTTTTATGAGGCATCACCTGCACCAAAAAGATTTTCTAATATGGAAGTTCGCTTTGTGGTGCAAGTCCCTAGATTGATTTGATAGCTTGAGACCTTTCATTATCTGTGGTCATGTTTTGTTAACCAAAGGACCAATCTGGAATATTTGGCAAGGTACCCAGCAATGTTGTGAACATTGGCATCGGGATAAAATCGGCAAGGGCCCGAAAAACCAAAAAATTGGGAAAATATCGGTAAAAATTGGCAAAACATTGGCAAAATCAAGATACCATTAAAATATCGTTAAAAATCGGCAACATCGACTAGGCCAAAAAATCGTGATTCCGAGATAAAATCGGGATGTTATCAAAATGTTCGCAACAACCAATTATGTTTTTCTCAGGATAAGTGGTAGGGAGACTCACTTTTTGATGTGGTAGTTGGGACCAATGTTTTAAGACTCCGACTCCGACTCCGACTCGGCCGAGCAATGACTCCGACTCCGACTCCGACTCGGTAATGACTCGGCCGATCTCGTTCAATGACTCGGTCGTTGTAAAAAATAACATTAAATATTAGTTTTTTTGATAAGAAAAAATAATTTTGAAGTTTTAAACATAATTTTAACATTTTCACTTCAATGTTCCCAAACAACACACATTATAATATAGCTGGAAGACAACATATGACAAAGTAGGCCCTCATGAACAATCCATTATATCAAAATGGTACCCAATGGCAATACATAGTCAACTGTCATACATGATCAAAGACTCAAAACAAAAAACACATAACCAAGGAGGCTAAAAATGGCCTCTACAAGACTACAAGTCTACAACAAAAGTACTACTGGCTATAGCTAGTAGCTACTGCCAGAGGAGCCAAGATCATGTCGATCAATCTCTGGATCATCATCATCATCAGAGTCAGAGCCCCTGCCCATGGCTCCTCCTCATCATCATCATCTCCAACTGCAACTGTAGAGTGGTACCACTAGCAGGCTGTGCAACTGCAGTAGATGCACGCTGAGATAGAGTAGCTATGCGGCTGCGCTTCTGTCGTGGCTCAGGCTGAGAAGAGGAAGCTGGAGTCCTTGCTGGCTGTGAGACTGAGGCTGATGGATCTGCATTCAACTGAACATGTTGAACTTCAGCTGATGTCTCCAAATCGAAATCTAAACCAAGATCCTCATCAGGATCAAATCTGCTGGACAACTCTCCACTACCCAATCTGACGTTGGATCAATGTCTTCCAACACAATGGGATCTGAATCAGGTCTTTTGTTCAGCAAATGGTTTCGTCTGGCCGAAGGTTGTATTGGACATAAACTAGATCATTTAACCGTTTTTGATCCAAACGGTTTCTCTTCTTTGTGTGAATCCTCTCAAAGACAGACCAATTGCGCTCACACCCAGATGCATTGCAAGTTTGACTCAAAATACGAATTGCAAACCTTTGCAATTCAGGAACATGGCCACCAAAGGCCTCCCACCGTTGTGCTGCAAAACACATAGGAGTGTAATGAGTTAGCTCAACAAAATTACAAATTATATCTAACTTTCAAATTATAAACAATTTAACAAACTTAAAAAAAAAGAAAAACTATTAAGAATTTGAAAATTGAAATTTTTGTTTACCTGGCTCATTTGCTTCTCTTGCAATCTTTGCTAGGTTCTTCCCAAAGGTACCTGTTGCATTGCTGAAGGTTGTGGCCTGTCGGTGTACCTCCAGCTGATCAGACTCCAACGGGATCATGCGTTCAATGCATTCAATCATTCCATCTCTGACCTCCCCCCTCAAAGCTCCTGACTCCTTAGCTTTATAATGATACCGTGGGTTCAAAAAATACCCAGCTGCATGTATAAGGCGATGGAGTTGATTGTTCCATCTCTCATCAATGATTGCCCAAATGGGCCCATACTTTGCCACTCTATCCTTGTATACAGCCTTTATTTGCTCCTTTGCCTGATCCATAGCCTCATAAATGAAGCCCATAGCCAACTTTTCCCCATCCACCAAGCACAACACCTTAACTAGTGGCTCGGCAAGCTTCACAACCTCTGATGCCTTTCTCCAAAAAGTTTCTTCATAGATTTTCTTTTTCAATTCTTTGCCTCCTGTTTCTTAGACCAATTGCTTTGATTCCATTCATCACTAGAAAACATCTTTTGCAAGTTTCTATGTTGGGAAAGCATAGATTGCAATGTCAAAAAATGTGTAGCA